>ML822289.1:0-24048 GCA_009831015.1 Picea engelmannii
TGAGTGGCAAGCTTTAAGGTTTTTTACTTGTTTTTTAATTGTCATTCGCTTCGACTTTGGTTTCGATTTCTGCTTTTTTTACCCGTGCATGTGGCTAAGTGGATTTATTGTGTTTTTTACTTACTTTGTAGGCTTACACTTCTGCTTTTATATTCTGTTTTTCTTTTTAATTGTTAGTGGGTGTTGTGTTGAGTGTATGTGCTAATGTGTGTCTATGTTTCAATTAATATTTTCCTTTCAATTAAAGTTGTGAATATTGTTGGCATGGGTGGATGTGAAACGTGCAATGATAGACGTTTCAATTAACCAGAGTAGTAATGCCTCAGACTTATATATTGACTTGTATAATGTTTTTTTTCATCAACAACTACTAAGCTCCTCCTCTCCTTAACCATAACCTTAATCTTGCCCTAACCTTAATACCCAGGAAAAAAACGTCGACCAAGTAAGAAACCCTAGAGGTAAATGTACTGCTGAAAGATATTTAGATTTTAGATGGACTTCATAATACTTTTAACAATATTCAGTAACATCTTTATGGGCTCTAGTTGCATCACCTAAAATGTTGTATTGTGGTTCATAACATGTTATATCTTGTAATAATATAAATTTTGGTTCATAAATGTTCACAATATATAAATGTTACATTTTGGAACAATATTGTGGTTCATAACTATGTTCATTTTAATATTGCTGACTCACTATCTATGGGTGTTTGACCACAACTTAGGTGGCTGCTGATTAGTCTAGAATTAATGGATTTTTAATTATAAATAGATTTTCAATTAAGGCTGTGAATATTGTTGATCTGGGTGGATCTGATAATTGTTTCAATTTTAGATGAACAATTATAATTAAAAAAGCATAATATATTTAACAATATTTTTGAACAATCAACTAAAAAGACGATGCTCACAATCTACAACCACTCAAAACCTTTAAATGTTGTGTAAATATATGTTATATCTTGTAACAATATAAATTTTGGTTCATAAATGTTCACAGTATAAATGTTATATTTTTGGTTCACAACATAAATGTTACATCTTGCAACAATATTGTGGTTAATAATTGTGTTCCTTTTAATATTGTTAACTCACTTTCATCAGCCACAACTTAAGTGGCTGGGCTAGTTTCTATAAGAATGAATGCCCAGATTTACTATGACGTTTAAGGAAAAAATTGTAAAGATTTTCGGCGGGATTTTATTGCCGAATTTACCTAGGGTGGATTTTCCTAAATCTTTTAGCTTCTTTGCACTGCCAAAGATGTTGACAGATTTAATGCAAGCCTCCACAGTCTCTGTTATTTTATCAACTTTTCATCCGGAAGAAGGAAGACCACTGCCTTGCTTGCTAAAGAAAATCCTGTGAATTAATGTTCGTGGTCTTTTTATATAAATTAGGTTTAAATGAAGCCACCTCCTCGCTCACTTGTGAATATAGGAAGGTGGAACAAATGGATTCTGTGCTTCTTTGCCCGCTTAACACCATTTCGCTTGTAATGATGAATCATGATAGATAAGCTGAGCTCCATTTCATATCTAATCATGATAGATTCTGGGTGAAAATTTGAAGAAGATTACTACGCAGGTTAAGATTAAATTGAATGACAAACTTATCCGTATAAATGCTATAACTCACTTGATGAGCGGCATATATTATATATTGATCAGACATATCTGTAACATGTAATGTGATGGTGTTGTGATCCTTTATATAAATTGTATTCCTGCATTCGGTTGATGCTTGTAGGACATCCAATCGATAACATCAGGCCATGGAATTCAGGCGTTCATCGATACAAGGCCTTAGCCTCGGCCTCATCTATGTTTTACAGAGAATTGCGAGTGCCTAGTATAACAACTGGAGTTGTTATAGGGAAGCGAGGAAGAACCTTCAAGAGCTTCCAAAACACTCTAGGGATCTCTTCCGTCAAATTGTCTTCTGGAAGAGTTCAAATACGTGGCGTATCAGAAGAAGCTGTACAGGGCGTTGTTATGGCTATTGAACGCCTTTTATGCAACGCTGTTTCCAGAAGTAAGGGATTCCATCCTGAATTTTTCGTCACCTGTTTTTGTAAATCTCTTGCAGAGCTGCTCCTGGCTATGAACAAAATTTGCTTTGAAAAGTTTGCGGGAGAAATCAGTTTGAATCATAGAGATGACAATACATCATATTATCTGTTTCAAGACTGTGAGAATCATTGGGGGATTCAATAAACCTGGAAACAAGGCTGGTTGCATACATAATATCAGGCCTAGTTGCTGTAAGATACAACAAACTGCCTACTAAGATTTTTTACATGGTAGAATTCATTATAGGTCCTTCATCTTGCTTTCTCAATTTTGTGCCTAGGGATATAGGAGTTTCTGTTGGATTGCAGTCTTCCATGCATAATATTTTGATGATGTCTGCTGCACACTTTTGCTAACAAACAAAAATTCCTTTGGTTGATTGATCAACCTCAATTCCCAGAAAATATTTCATTATGCCAAGATCTGTCATTTCAAACTCAGATTGCATGGCATGTTTAAAACCGGTTAACTCAAGATTTCCAGTATATATCATGTCATCAACATATAAGCATACAATCAAAATTGGCTTATTTTGGCTTCTGCTGAAACCACTTTTGATCAGGTAAGTGTCAATTCTGTTGTACCAATTTCTTGGAGCTTGTTTTAAGCCATACAAGGCTTTCTTCAATCAATATAATTTGGTTGGCTACTCTTTGACTTCAAATCCAAGTGGTTGATCCACATAGACCTCTTCTTCTAAGACACCATTTAGGAAAGCTGACTTGACATCCATCTAATATACTTGCCATTTGTGTTGAGCTGCTATGGCTAAGAGAGTCCTTATAGTGTCTAATCTTGCTACTGGAGAAAAAGTTTCACCATAATCAGTACCTGGTTGTTGTGAGAATCCTTTGGCAACAAGTCTTGCCTTGTGTTTTTCAATCACTCCCTTTTTATTGAGTTTAGTTTTGTAAACCCACTTGACACCAATACTCTTCTTGTGTCTGGGCAGATCAACAAGATCCAATGTCTTATTCTTCTCAATGGAGTCAATCTCTCGGTTCATGGCTTGAACCCAATGTGGCTCCTTAGTTTCTTCTTTAAAAGATGTAGGTTTACATGACATTAATGAAAAAAGATTGTGTTGTTCAATGTCATCCAACTGCTAATGGATTTCTCTCAAACTTCGAGTTCTCTGATTTGGAAGATTAGAGGATGAGTCTCCACTGGAAGTTAAGTTTTCCTAAGATTTTTCAGATTGTCCTTGTACCTGCAGTCTTGGAAGAGCAGGTTGAGGTATTGACTGTCATGATTCTTTTGCGTTTTCAGGACTGGGCGACAATGGATTTTGACCATCCATTCGCTGATTTTCAAATTCGTTCCAGAGTTGATTTTCCAGAAATTTTACATCTCTGTTGAGAATTAGTTTCTTTGAGATTGGATTGTAAAGCTTGTAAGCTTTTGATGTTTCACTGTATCCAGTAAAGATACATTTCTCACTTCCTTCATCTAGTTTCTTTCTTAATTCAGAAGGTATGTGAGCGTATGTGATGCATCCAAATGTCCTTAGATGAGCAACATTTAGCTTTGTCCCACTCCATGATTCTTGAGGGACCTTCATATTTAGACTGGTGGTTGGATATCTATTCAAGAGATAAGCTGAGCATGCTACTGCTTCAGCCCAAAAAGTATTTGACAGACATTTCTCTTTGAGTAGGCTTCTTGCCATGTTCATTATTGTCTGATTTTTCCTTTCAGCCACTCCATTCTGTTGTGGAGTATACCTGACTGTAGTTTGCATGATGATGCCTTGTGATTTGCAGAAATTCGCAAATTCTTTGGAGCCATATTCTCCTTATCCATATGACCTGATTGCTTTTACATATTTTCCACTCTGTTTTTCATCTTCTACTTTGAATTGTTTGAATTTTGCAAAAGTTTCAGACTTGTGTCTGAGAAAATAGATCCAAATTTTCTTGCTAAAGTCATCAATAAATGTTACAAAATAAAAGCTACCACCTATGGACTCTATTTGCATTGGTCCACATAGGTCAGTGTGAACAAGTTCGAGATGTTGTTTAGCTTGAGTGGAGGACTATGGAAAACTAGTTCTCTTATGTTTTCCAAGTATGCAAGACTCACATGGGGGATTTCGCTCTTTAAAGACAGGGAGACCTTTGACCATGGAGTGTTTCTATAGAAGACTTAGACTCTGAAAGGGTAGATGTCCAAATATTGTATGTCAAACTATAGTTTCATTGGGGGTGGATGCACTTTGTGCATATGATTGGATCAGATTTGAAGTTCTGAGGGTGAATGGAAACATCCTATTCCGAGTCATGTGGATTTCAGAAATCAATTTTCTGTTGGGTGTTTTATCATATATCCTGCATGATGCTCCTTCAAAAAGTACATTATAGCCATGTTCAATGAGTTTTCCTACACTAAAGATATTATGTTTCAGATCTGGAACATGATAGACATTGTTTATGTCTTTTTTTACATTTCGTTTAGTAAGAATAGGTACAATTCCTTTTCTTTGAACTTTGACTAAGGAATCATTTCCAAGTGCAATATCAGAGGAAATTGAAGAATCAATGGATGAAAGTAAATATTTGTTACCTGTCATGTGATTGCTGCATCCACTGTCCAACAACCAGAGATATTTATGTTGTTCTTCAGTCTTGTGGCATGAGAGAAACATACTAGCTGATCTTTCTCCTTCATGATGTGAGATATGTGCTCTGCCTGAGGTTTGATCTGATTTCTTCTTTCGACATTCATATTCATGGTGCCCATACTTTTTGCAGTAATAACATTGTATGCTTGAATTGTCATTTGGTCTTTTCCCTCTGCCTCTTTGAGGCTGGAAATTCTAATTATGGTTATGTTGTCTGTTGCCTTAGAAATTCTGATTCGGGTTTTGTTGTTTGTGACCTCCACTTGAGTGAGGGTGACTTGGACTACTCCCTCTTCCTTGGTGACCTTTGCCTCTTCTTCTGCCTCTCCCTCTGGTGAAAGAGAATTTATTTTTGAAGGCATTGGCAATTGAATCATCTGTGATATGCAGTCTGATCTCGTGTGTCAATAGAGAGCCCATTAATTCATCTGTCGAAAATTTTGACAGATCCTTGGATTCAAGGATTGTTGTAATGACCACTTCGAATTTCTTTGGTAAACTTATGAGGATTTTCTCAACAATGCGTTAATTAGGGATGGCTTCACCATTCAACCTGATCTGGTTTACGATTCCCATGACTCTGGTCAAAAACTGATCAACATTTCCAGACTCTATTGTTTTTAAAGTCTCGAAATGCATCCTCAAGGTCTGTAGTTTCACTATTTTGACCCTATCATTTCCTTGGTAGGCTAATTTAACAATGTCCCATACCTGTTTTGAAGTAACAACGCCTGTGATTTTTTAGAAAATCGAGTCATCCACTGAGTTTTGAATCCAAAATTTGGCTTTATTCTCTCTGCTCCTTTGTGTTGCCAGAGAAGTTCTCTGTTGGTTGGTCATGGCAGCAAGGTCTGCTGGATCTAGTTCTACATATCCAAGATCCACTGGATCCCAGCACTCTTGTACTTGCAAGAAGGATCTCATTCGAAGAGACCAAAACTCATAATTATTTCCAAGAAGAATCGGTCCTTGAGTTGGTCCTAAATTGCTAGGCATGGCCATCTTTTAAAAAATTGAACAAAATAAGAAATATTGTTAGAAAATTTCATGTTTACCTATTTCTTGCGCGTAAAACCAGGTCTTCGAAGTTCTTTCGGTAACTTCAGACTGAAATATGCGGTGTAGACCACTTCTTTGACTTCGATCTGGCTGGATTTGACTATCCAAGCGCAAGATCTGTTGATTCAGATCTCTGAGCTCTGTTCTTTAGCAACTGTAATGGCAGAATCGGTCCAAATGCGAACTCAACCCCTCGTGACTAAGCATTGAGTGCGAGCTCCTTCCCCACGTGACCACTGGCTTAGCCCACAAAGGGCACATCGTGTTTCACGACCTTGAGAGTATTGGCATGTGAGCCACTCCTAACTCTCCAACCCCCGAACTCCGAAAGGGGCTTAACGAGCCCTCAGCTCCTCTTGTATCCTTCCTCCACACGACCACAACGCTATGACCATGGTCCACTTTTTGGGATTTTGGGACTCCTGCATGTGATCCCCACTTAACTCCTGTTTCTCGAATCCCTGATTTCCGAAATCCCGACAGGGGTCTAGGACTTTCTAGCTTCTCCCCTAAATTCTCCTGATGTGACCCTCACCTATGACTGGGCGCTTATCTTCGAGCGCATCACGAGTTCACGTGTTGGGACTTTGTGAGTGAACCAACCCTGAATCCTTGACTCCCGAAATGCTGAAATTTCGGAGCTCCCAATTTGACGGTCCCGATTCTTCCACGATCTAATGACTTAGATCAGGTCAGGATTTCGAGTTTCGCGAGTTCTCCGAACTCTCACTTCTGATTTCCTGATTGCCGAAATCTCAATGGCGCTAGATCGACGATCCAGATCTTTGCTTGATCAACGACTGCGATTATTTAGCGATTTCATGTGTCCCAGGTACTTGAAACTCTATTGGTTGACTCCTTTGACTTGCGAGTCAATGAAGTGTTGAACGCTCGCCACACGTCCCTTCTAATGGACAGTTCAGATGATGTCGGGTTTTTGCGAGTTGTGAGCTCCAAGTCACGAGCTCCTTCACATTGCTGACTTCCGAAATGCTGATATTTCGGGGCATCCAAATCTGACGGTTCTCTTTCCTTTGGATCTAACGGTCCAGATCTCATCGGGATTTTTCATTTCGCGAAGTCGAACGACTTGTACCTCTGTTCTCCCAATCCCCTAAATGCCTATGGCACTAGATCGACGGTCTAGGCCTCTCTTTGATCAACGGCTGCGATCGAGTCAGGGTTTCGCACTTCGCGACCTCGAAGGATGGCGCACCTCTGTCCTGTCGATTCCTAATTTCCCGATCGCATCAGATCCATGGCTCACGATCTTTTTCGATCCAATGGCTCAAATCGAGTTGTGATTTTGCGATTTGGGAATTCTCACCACAGTGTGCTCTAACCTTTACTCCCTACGAGTCACCGAAATGCCGATATCTCACCACATTTCCTCCTTGATGGATGGTCCCAACGATTTTAGGATTTCTTGACTTCGCAAGTCAACTTTTCTCTTGTGCGCTCTAGAGGACTAAGCCTCATGCACTTTCTCCCAGATCCAATGACTATCGGTCCTCTGCGCTGAATATGATGGCTGAAAATCTTTTACCTTTTCTGCGCGCTCCTCGTCCTTTCTGAATTCGATTGATCACTCAGATCTGTTGGCAGGGACGATCTTACGATTGTTCTATTTGTCCTTTGCTGCTTCTGCAAAGACTTTCTCCTAAAGAGGGAAATTCACGAATCTTTCATGAATTGGAAAGAATTTCACGAACTCTTTAAACAACTCAAGTATCTTTAATTGTTTCTACTCTCTGCAACTCTGCTTCATGAATCTTTCATGATTCTTTAAATGCTCACGATTCTTTGCCTTCTGCAGCTCTGTTTCCTTAATCTTTTGAGCGTATTTCTCTCTTCTTCCTTGCGTTTGATTTTTGCAACGATCTTTTGAGTGGATGGTGGACTGCGCTTTGTTCTCCAAGCTTTGTGAAAAATCTCGCGTCCTGTGCTCTCATCGACAGTTTAATCTCTTCGCTACTTAGGATCGGGCTGCTCTCCAGTCTGTGTGAAGAGGCTTACGTCTGAAGCTCTGATACCATGATAAAATGAGAAGCAGAGAATACAAAGAAAGAGAAGAGTCGAAATAGTATTCAGTATATTGAGTATATGAGAAAAAGAGTACATTGAGAAAAGGGAAAAGAGTTGAGCTAAATAGGCTCAAGCAAATCAAGAAATGAAAGTACAACTGGCTAGGATAGCTGGTAATGTACAGTCAGACTATTGAGGTTACATTATATTTAACAAATTCTTTCTTCTCTACGACCTGTTGTTCTGATACAACCGTAAGTGATGTGAGGCTTCAGCCGCTTCACCTAGAATGACTACAGTACGTGAAGGTCTCCAGTGGAAATAAAATCAGTCTTCATGTGGCAGATCTGGTAGAAGGGCAGCTGGAGAAATATAATGTGTCTGTCCATTGTGAGATGAGTAAGGAAGGTCCGCTGACTGTGACCAATGTCTCATCCTCTGCCGGATCCAAATCGGGCCCGACAGCAGCTGTGATTACAAGAGTTCGAAGGATGCCGATGAGACATGGTTTTGTGGCCTTCTCTAGAGAAGGAAAGACAACAAGTGATTTCAAGCTCGGTGTAGCTACCCACGAAATGGGTCATTTGAATGATATTGATATCCCCCCAGGGATGGTGGATTGGGTAGAGCAAGCATGGAGGGATCGAATTCCTGACCAGTTACTTGTTTTCTGCCGCCAGGAAGATTTCTGATTATTAATATCCGTTATAAAAGAACTGAAACGTAGTTTACGGAGGATTGCAAGTTTCTTATTTCTCAGGTGGCAGGAGGGGACATGACTCATATGATGGGGAATACAAGATGGGAATGCAAGTTGAGCAGCAGATGGTTCAAGTCGAACTACGGAGTAGAAGGCACACACACAGCTAATAGTAGTTGGGAGGATGTGGAATCTGCCATTGAGACTGATGTGTATGCCCTCATCAAAGAATCCGTTAAGTTTAGTGAAGTCATATGCCCATGCGCATGACTGCAACTATTGGGGTGTTTTCATGGATTCTTCAAACTCTTTTTGTCTTTTTTTTGGCTTCTTCTACCACTATAAGTTGATTTGTTTATGAAGCTCTTACGACTTTTTGTTGGTGAATCGCACTAAATTTTGTTTTGCGTACTACTATCAAAATAATATCTACCAATTTCTATGTGGTTTTGTGTTTTGTTACCTCAACATTTCATCTCAGAAGTGGGAGAAAGTAGGTTCATGGTTTCCAACGCCATTTTTGACGACCTTTGGATGATAATGCTGCATCATTTTAGGAAACGAAAGACCTCGTTCATATTGTTTGCCAGCGTTATGTAATCCTTTTTACTGTTAATATAATCTCCACATTTTAAAAACAACGGATTAGATCAAATGGTTCTGTGTTTTTAATGCCATGTTATATACAAAGAGAGGTTGGTAGGTAGAATTGCATGAAAGAAATATTGTGGCAATCTTCAAGTGGTTCCCATGATGAATTACTGACTTGCTGAAATTTTTTCACATTTACCAATGAAAACTATGATGCTTATAGGAGTCAATTCCAGAAATCACATAATTTTGTTTGTTGTTTCAAGAAATCCATGAAAGTGTAGAGAAATATAATCATTGATACTCTCCAGTTTGAACTGAAAATAAATTATTTGTTGGTATTAAGAGTTTATGTATGTTTGTTGAAAACCTGTGTGGTTGGAGATAATTTGTGAAAAATAACCCAGCAATGTTTTTTATTGGAAATTGTTTTTTAAATGTAGAGCAACATCTTTATTGTGTTTTTATCTAATTCATTCTCTCCCGACACATATTAAGCAATTTTCTTGGAAACCAAGTTTTTCGTTTTAAACATTTTGCTACAATTTATTGGAAGGGATCCAACATCCTCATCTTCAAGTTTGAGAGTTTTTGATGAGATTTTTGGCATACTGAAATATTCATTTGTTCCCATGAAGATAAGTGAGGAGATTTGTTGGGACAACATGTTTATGGATGAATTGTTGAAAGTTCATCTAGCTAAGTTTGGGCTTCCAAGTGCTTGTGGTAGAGGTTACCCATGACTAAAATCCTCATTTTGTTTGCTTTGGGTAATATCTCAATAATGCATACTTCAACCCCTCTAGGCATTTCACGCATGCTTTGTTTGAGTTTGTTTTGGGAGGTGACATTGTAACTACCCGTCCATTAGGACTTCAATGCAGTGAGTAAAAATAAATAAATTATTGTTTAGAACATCATTTGACCAAGTGTTACACTACATCAAAATACACTAATATTTACACATTTTATTCTTATCCACATCATTACATAGTAAGAATTAGACACATCATCATTGTTACTAATAAATCATATTACATAAAGATAACAAAGACATCTACCAGCCCAACCTATCCGGAAAGGTTAGGACCTCCAAGGCACATAATAAAATCTCAAGTATTGATTTTGACCATTTAAGATCTCAAGACTCTTTATGCTTGTGCAAAAAATTCACCTCATTAATAACACACCTTGTAACCTCAACAATTAAAGATATTAACCAAATTTAATTCTCTCACAAAAACACCTAATTAATATCACAATGGCTCATTATCATTTAATAATCAAGATGATTATAACCATTTAAATTTTGAAATAAAACCAATATTTTTCTTTTACTAAATTCCATCTAAAAATACTACTATATTTTAACCAATATTCTTTGCTTGATTCTTATACTAAATTCCATGTAAAGATACTAAGATATTATAACCAATATTCTAACCTATTAATCATAGCTAAAGAAGAATTTAGTTGACAATGGTATTTTTCTATTGCTTACAATTGTTATATAAGTCTCATAATTCTCAAAATCCTTCATTAAGTCACTTTAATAAGGAAATCATAATTATTGCTTTCCACTATGTAGTTTAATAGTCTATCTACTAAGGGACATCAATGCAAATCTAGGATTAAATGAAATTACCTTCAATTTTTTTTTGTTCTCAACCACTTTATAAAATGGTTCTCGAGGAGATGGAGCACAATTAATTAGTCCGTCCAAATACGATATTAAAAATCTTCATTTTTGAACATTAGAATCATGGACTGGGGTCCACCCATAAAGAGATTTTTTTTTTTAAAATCAAGCAATGATTCCAAGTTTTCTTTTAGGTTTTATAAATGGGTAGGGTTACATCAATTTTTAAAACACAATATAATAATAATAATAATAATAATCTATTTTTAAGGTCACGGTCAAACCAACACATTAAATTGGTGTATGAGACTCTCCTTGTTTTTTGTGGGACAAGGGACCCCCCTCCGCCCAACGATTTGACTGGTAAAATTTACGAAAGTATACATACCCTACCCCCAACGATTTGACTGGTAAAGAAAGTATACATACCCTACCCCCTCTAAATTTGACTGGTAAAATTTACGAAACACATATTCTTAACTATTAAACCCTAAGCCCACTCAAACTGTACTTTTAAGTTAATACATTTATAAATATATTATCTACTAACTACCATTATGTCATGGCCAAATCTTGAAAAAAAAAATTATTTAAAAAGGAGAGATTATTCCAGGCTGGCGGAATGTGGGATGTAGAATGGGTCATTTGTAATTTATTATAGGCTAGAAATGACATGCATTGCATTAATATGAAATGCTATGCTTCGGTTAGTTCGTGATATGTTTCGATTAATTAATAATATGCTATGCGTTTAATATTTTTCAATATTTTATATTTTCATTTAATATTTAATATGGTATTTAATATTTAATATTTAATATGGTATCGTTTAATAAGTTTTCATTGTATTATATGTTTGATATTTTCACAATTTATTTAACTGGTTTTTAATTTGTTATATAAATATGTATATATTTATTTGATTTCTTTTATACTTCGTTTAATATAGATTATTGTCTAAAATATACATCTTTAAAGTATTAAAAATTTATTAGAAAAGAGTAAATATATATTTTTTGAGAATCTGAAATAAAAGTAAGCACAAAAACTTGTATTATGCCAATCACCCACTTTAAGAGTACATGGCATCTCAGTTCAGAATTGGCTAATATTAAGAACGATGGCATCTGAGTTTGTATATTAAGAGGGTGTGATCATGAATGGTGGAACGAACTTCATTCCGCATTCCGCTGGTGCTTTTCAACTTTGTGGCATGGGCAGTGCTTTGCTCTGTTTTCCTATATTTCATAGGGATGCTTTATTATTTAGATGTTTCACAACTTTTTCCAAATATTATATTAACTTTTTCAATTTGATAAAAATAAAATGTGTAATTGTTCTACGTGTTAAGTGTTTAAATATTTATTTAATTATTATGTATTATTTATAATTAATTGAATTAATATATTTATATATAATGGTTATATAAGTAAATGATGCATATATATTTGAAATGGGTTATATATTTTTTTCCAAATATTATATTAACTTTTTCAATTTGATAAAAATAAAATGTGTAATTGTTCTACGTGTTAAGTGTTTAAATATTTATTTAATTATTATGTATTATTTATAATTAATTGAATTAATATATTTATATATAATGGTTATATAAGTAAATGATGCATATATATTTGAAATGGGTTATATATTTGTGAATGGGTTAGGTTATATGGTCTTAAATGAATGTAAAATGACATTCTAAATTATATTTATATTTGTGAATAATTTAGATTATAGTTTAATGATAGATTAAAGTGGTTATATATTAAATTGGTAAGATATACACTATTATTTTAAAAGAAATTATTAGTTGGTTATATAATCATGGTCATAGGTGTTTTCTTTATTATAATCAATGGTTTAATCAACTTTTTAATTACAAAATCTGACCTGATTGTCAAGATTTGAAGATGTTGACATATTATTTGTCGTACACAAATTAATGAATGAGATTGTCAGCATTAACTCCCTTACATTTATGAATTCGTTTATTCATGATGTTTACTATTTCAATTTTACATAACATGATTAACACATTACTACACTCAATTATCAATTGCCAATGTTATCAACATAGCCCCGTCGTCGAAATGTGATGCAAATATCCAGTTGTCATAATGTCATGTTAATATATTCTCATTGCAATGTGGTGAACATGGCCTCGTTGTCACATTGTGATGAGCATACCCATATTGTGACAATGTGAGGAACATAGCCTTATATGATGAACATATAATGTGATGAACAAAACAATATTGTCCCAATGTGACGAACATAACTATGGTTGACTTTGAATGACCATGACAATGTCAAACACGGTTAATCATTGTCAACCATTGTCACAATGTGATGAATATAGCTTCATCATCGTAATGTGACGAACACAGCCTTGTCGTCGCAATGTGATTAACATAACCATATTGTCGCAATGTGATGAATATATCCTCATAATCTCAATGTGATGAACATAGTCTAATTGTCGCAATGTGATGAACATATCCTTGTTGTCACAATGTGATGCAAATATCCTGTCATCACAATGTGACAAATAATCTCGTGTCATCGCAATGTGATGAACATAGCCCTGTCATCGGAATACATATCCTATTATCACAATGTGATGAACATATGACATTTATGTTCATCATATAGCCATATGACATACAATGAACATACATAATTTATGTTCATAAAATAACCACTTTTTAATTAAATGTCACGTTGTCGTAATGTGATGAACATAGCCATATTGTCACAATGTGATGAACATAGCCTCGTTGTCCCAATGTGATGAATACAACCATATTGTGGCAATGTGACGAGCATAGTCTCGTCATTGCAATGTGATCAACACATCCTCCTCGCCATAATGTGACAAACATTGTCTTCTCATTGCAATGTTATGAACATATCCCTATCATCAAAATAAATGTCCTATCATCGCAATGTGATGAACATATGACATTTAATATCTTCACATATCCATACAAAATATGACGAACATACGACATTTATGTCCATAACATAGGACATTTATGTTCATGAGATAACCACTTTTCACTTAAATGGATTGTTATCGCAGAGTGATGAGCATATCCCCGTCATCACAATATCCCCGTCGTCGTCAATATGTGACAAACAATATCTCGTCCTTGCAATGTGATGAACATAGCCATGTTGTTGCAATGTGATGCAAATATCCTATCATCATAATGTGACACAAATATCATGTCATCGCAATGTGACAAAGTTAGCCCCTCCATCACAATCCGACGAAAATAACCATATTGTTGCAATGTGATGAACATAGCCCTGTCACAATGTGATTAACATATCCTCACCATCACAATATGATGCAAATATCCCGCCATCATAATGTGAAAAACAGTGTCCTATCATCGCAATGTGATGAACATAGCCCTGCCATTGAAATAAACATCCTATCATCACAATGTGATGAACATATGACATTTATGTTCATCACATTTCATACGACATATGATTAACATACAACATTTTTTTCATTAGATAGACACTTTTTACTTAAATGTCTTGTCATCACAATGTGATTAACATAGCCCCATCATTGTCAATACGTGACGAACAATATCTCGTTGTTGCAATGTGATGAACATAGCCCGTCTTCACAATGTGACACAAATATCTTTTCATCGTAATGTGACGAAAATATCCCGTCGTCGCAATGTGTCGAACTTAGCCCCTTCGTTGCATTCCGACGAAAATAACCATATTATTGCAAAGTGTTGAACATAGCCTCGTCTCCGCAATGTCATGAACCTAGCCTCGTCGTCCTAATGTGACTCAAATATCCTGTTGTCATTTTGTGACAAACAATTCGAAATGTCACTATCTTAATGCCATTCGTAGTATTGGTCAACCATGGTCATGGCCATCCATGGTCACCCATGGACAACAATTTCCAAACATGGTTAACATTGTCAACCATGGTCAACCACAATCAATCATGGTTGTGATCAACCAAGTTCAACCATTGTGAAGGTCATCCATAGTGAAGCTCAAGCATACTGAAGGTCTATGGAAGTTAACATTTATGAAGGTCTACATACGTTAACCATGGTCACGGTCAACCATAATTAACCATGATCATGGTAATCCAAGGTCAACCATAATTAACCATGGTCATGGTCAACCATAATTATCCATGGGCATGGTTAAGCAAGGTCATGGTCAACAATAATGTTCCATGTCAATCATAATCAACCTTTCCTTCCCAAAGTCAACCAAGGTCTACCAAAGTTAACCATGGTCATGGTCAACCATAGTCAATCATGATCATTTTCAATTAATGAATTAATACTTTAATATTGTATTATTAATGTGTTACTATTTTAATAATATATTTTATTAATATATTGTTACTTTAATTATCTATTATTAATTTTTTTATTTTATTAGTCTATTAATAAAGTATTACTTTATTAGTCTATTATCAATGTATTATTTTATTAGTGTATTTATACTTTATTAATGTTTTAATAATTTAGTAATGTATTAATTAATAATGTATTAATGTATTGATTAATTAATACATTAGTGTATTAAAAATTTATTTATATTTTAATGTATTAATACTTCAGTAATGTTTTTATTAATGATTTTAATATATTAAATGTATTTTTGTATGCATTATTACTATAATGTATTTCTTTATGAATGTATTAATACTTTCACAATGGATCAATTAAAAATGTATAAATATATTAATTAATTAATACCTTACATTATTAATGTGTCACTTATTTATTATTTTACATTCTATAATTTTTTTTTGTAAATTAGTATTTGTATTAGAGCCTTCTGGAAAAAATTACAAGCTGTTTGTGTAACATCCCCGACCCTCCAAAGACCGGGTAATGCTACCATGCAGAATATAAACTTATATGATATATATGCATTTTAATGAATTTAAAACACTTAATCACGATAACACAAAATTACTGCTACCATACACAATCAATGGAACTAATAGTAATTCATATACACAACAGAATACATGATAACATTCAAGCATCACAAAACATGCATAAAATACATAATTAAGCACATAAATGATACTTATCTTTTAGCTAGAGTAAATAAACCAACTGCATGCAGAACTTCCACGAACCTCCCAGCCTTAGACCGCGTTGCTCATCACTCTCAACAGTAGGTCACCCCCGAGCTGGGACTAAACTCCATCGAGCAAGGGAATTCTAGGCTTGGCAAGGACAAAAATAAAGTTGCACAAAGCAACATGAAGGATATTTTATCCCAGGAGCCACTTACACCCACAACACACAGAACCTCATTCTCCACATGCCTTCTCCACCCCAGAAGGATACACCTTCAATAATACAAGTCCATCGACTAGTAAACCTCTCTTACCTTAGGATTCAACAACAAGCTAGACCAGAAGTCTCAGAGTACTGTGGCTACTATGGGACTCCCTTCCAGGAGAACTCACTTCCTAGAAAACTCTCTCACTTGGGAGAGTTGCTCAGAGGCCTGACAACCTGCCTCTTCAACCAGTCTTCGACTCAGCTACAACCAGGTATGGATGAAAGAAATAGAAACAACAACAACAACCAGGAAAAATGGGTATGGACACCCAACAATACAACAACCTAACGCTAAGTCACAACATGGCTCAGGCGACTACAATTGCGTCGGGCTTCACAGGAAGTAACACAGGAAGCAACACAGGAAAACTTTCCCTGTTTTTGGTGTCATAGATGTGTGAGGGTATGAAGAGGTTAGACGACGAAGGTCTCGGGTTGTTGTGCAGGATGGGAGAATGACAGGACAGACTTAGGCGGATGATGGCATAATGACTCGTGAACCCCCCCAACACAGCTGACACTTTATCTTTTAATTGCATGAGCCTAGGTCGACACTTGTCTTCTTGGAGATGCATGCGCTCCATTTATCCTACGTCCCCCTTTCCATGAACTTAGGATAACAAAACATATCATGTTCCCTTAGTCTTCAAGAAATAATATTAAAATATTATTCCTCTAGAGGTAAGCCCCCTAGCTTATCCCCTAGGCCCAAATACTTATCCCCCCTTCCTTACCCTACCTAATGGAGATTAGTCCCCCATAACTCTTCTTCATGGTCGGTCTACATGCAACAATGTTTATATTTTTATTAATTATCTACATAGTTACATATACAAAAATAAGGCTCCTGGCCTTGGCATCTGGCTCACTAGCCTAATAAACACATAATTTTCTCAGCTTATAATCACTCGGCTCGCCAGCCTATAAGAAAAATTACAATTCAGTAGGGGCTCGACCTTGGGTATTACAATTCCCTCCCCTTATTTTTGCACTGTCCTCAGTGCAACTTATTTACAAAACAACAACAAGATTTCCAAAATCTTCAAAAAGATGTGGGTACTCTACTCGCATAGCATCTTCATGTTCCCATGTTGCGTCCTCAGGACCGTACCAGGTCCACTCAACTTTTACAAGCCCTATGGATTGATTCCATATCTGCTTTCTTTTCCGGTCTAGTATACGCACCAGATGCACCTGCAAGACACCTTCTTGCTCCACCTAAATCACATTCCAATTGATTACATGATTAGCATCAGGTATATATTTCTTAAGCAATGAAATATGAAACAAATTATGTACAATCATGGATGCAGGCAATGCAAGCATATATGCAACTGGTCCAATCCTTTCTAGGATTTCAAATGGACCACAAAATATGGTTGCCAACTTTGAACAGTTTCCCAGCCTCAGGGAACTTCTATTGGCTTTCACTTTCAGGAAAACATGATCACCCACTTTAAACTCCCTGTGGGTCCTGTTCTTATCAACATAACTCTTCTGCCTGACTTGGGAAGCTTTCAAATTCTTCTTAATCTTGAACATTTGTTCTTCCATTTCCTTGAGCAACTCTAGCTCAACCACTGCTCTATCAACTGGGTTATCCCAACTTACTGGAGTGTTTCACTTTCTGTCGTAAAGTGCTTCAAATGGACTCATCTTCAATGATTCTTGATACCCATTGGTGTAGGAAAATTCTACTAAGTGTAGGTAGTCTTCCCATTTAGACGGTTTGTCCATCACATACATCCTTATCATGTCTTCTATCACTTGGTTCACCCTCTCTGTATGCCCATCAGAATCAGGATGACAAGCAGTGTTGAAGTTTAGATTCGTTCCGAACCCCTTGAATAACCCTTTCAAGAACTTTGAGGTGGATTTCGGGTCTCTGTCAGACATAATTGTCTTGGGAATTCTGTGCAATCGTGCCACTTCCTTCATAAAAATATCAACAACATCTGCTGCCTTGTGAGTAGTGTTTAATGGAATGAAATGGGCAGCTTTCGTAAGCTTGTCCACTACCACCATGATTGAATCATGCTTCTTTCCAGTTCTGGGCAATCCTTTGATGAAATCCATTGTCACCACTTCCCACTTCCACTCAGGAATGGGTAAAGTTTGCAACAACCTTGCTCGGTGTCTGTGCTAATCTTTAACCTTCTGTCACTCCATACATATAGCGATGTATTCTGCAATCTCTTTCTTCATACCTGGCCAAAAGTAATTTCTCTTGACTACTGCCACATTTTTTTGATATCCAGGGTGCCCTGCATAAGGCACATTATGCATTTCATTCAAAATCATAAGTTTCAATTCCTGGACATTAGGTACATAAATTATGTTCTTGTACATAAGTGATCCATCGGTTTCCAATTTATAATTTTCCACTTTCAGTGGCATCTCACCTTGTTGTATCTTTTCTACCAAATCCCTGTACTGCAAATATGCATTTGTAGCCTCCGAAATTCTGCCTTTAATATAATTTCGGTACATGCTAATGGCCGTAGCATGAAATTCATGCACTCTCCTGCTGAGTGCATCGACCACTTTGTTTTCCTTTCCTTTGATATGCTTGATATCAAAGTCATACTCACAAAGAAACTCCAACCACCTACTCTACTTAGCATTCAAAGTTGGCTAATCAAACAAATACTTCAGACCGTTATGGTCTGTCCTCAGTTCGAACCTCCTTCCCATCAGGTAATGCCTCCATTTCTTTAGAGTGTGTACAATGGATGCCAACTCCAAATCATGAGTTGCATAGTTCTTTTTGTGCTCTTTCAACTTTCTGGATTCATAACAAATTAAAAATCCATTCTAACTGATGACTCATCCCAGTCCTTCTTTGAATGCATTTGTACACACTACAAATTCCTCATTCGGATCTGCAATCCTCAGGATTGGAGAACTGGTTAACAACTTCTTCAATTGTTGGAAGCTCTTCTCACAATCTTTTGTCCATTGAAATTTCTTCTCCTTCCTTTGCAAGGAAGTGATAGGGTGAGCTATCCTTGAGAATCCTGCAATGAACCTTCTGTAATAGCCAGCTAGACCCATAAAGGATCTGAATTATATTACATTCTTTGACACCGACCATTCTCTGATGGCTTCTATCTTCTCAGGATCCACGACTATCCCATCCTTCGAGATGATATGCCCTAAGTAATGGATCTGTTTTTGATAAAATGAGCACTTTCTCAATTTAGCTTACAGTTGGTTCTATCATAGTACCTACAACACCATCCTCATATGTTGTTCATGCTCTTCCTCAGACTTGGAATACACCAGGATGTCATCCAGAAAGACTATGAAAAACTTGTCTAGATATTCACTGAATACACCAATCATTAGGCACATAAAAACAACGGGTGCATTTGACAGCCCAAACAACACCACTATGAATTCATAATGACCATACCTTGTTCTAAAGGAGGCCTTACTGATGTCTTCATCCTTTATTCTTACCCGGTGATACCTTGACTTGAGATCTATCTTTGAAAATATCTTGGCATCCTTCAAATGATCAAAGATATCATCGATCCTTGGCAGAGGATACTTGTTCTTTATGGTCACTTTGTTCAATTGTCTGAAATTGATGCACAATCTCAATATCCCATCCTTCTTTTTCACGAATAGGACCGGGGCACCCCAAGGTGACACACTTGGTTGTATATACCCCTTCTTCAGAAGCTCTTCGAGATGCAATTACATTTCTTTCAGCTCTGGTGTACTCATTCTATAAGGAGCTTTCAACACTGGAGCTGCTCTAGGCATCAAGTTTATAGAGAAGTCAATATCTCTCTTCAGGGGTAGTCCGAGTACTTCCTGGAATACATATTAAAACTCTTTTAGTACCACATGATATTCAATATTTGACACCTTATCCTTAGGTGTTTCCTCCACATGGGCTGCAAATAATTGATAGCCTTTCCTGTAGCACTTCTTCAGCTGCATTGCTGAGATTTATCTGATAGCAACAACTCTGGTAATTCCTTGGAATGTTTTCTGATTTCCTTCCTCATCCAAGAAAGTCAATGCCTTGTTACGACAGTCTAAGATGGTGTGGTTCTAGTCCAACCAATCCATCCTAATTAGACAGTCATAAGAACCTAAAGGTAAAACATTCAATTCATCCCTTATGCTCATTCCATTCATGTCCAGTGGACAAGACTTAACCAACTCCATAACCTTTCTCTTGGTTCCTGTAGCCAGCTTCACTAACCAATATTTTCCATGTTTTCTTCTCGAAATTGCAAACTTTCCACCACTCTAGGATCTACATAACTATGACTATCCCCTGAATCAATTAAAATAGTAAAGGCATGGTTGTTGATCATACCTTCCACTTCAATCATGTGCGACTGATATTATGCTTGCTTTTTGTCCAGGGCTGTGTAGATCCTTGGTACTCTACTACCCATGTCCTCCACTGTTTCTGCTTGTTGAAAATTGTGGATAGTTCTCACTTTGTCATTTCTGTGGGGGAAATATCTGTACCTATGATTTTATTTACAAACCCAACATTCCATAAGTGTCTGTTTTGGCATTTGTCCACCTACTTCAGTCTTCCCAGGCTCTCTAAAAGATGGTTTTCCTTGAGGAATGTTCCTGAAAAATGGTGGTTTGATTCCCTTTTTCCTCTGCTCCCTCTTAAACTTCTTCTTGTCTTCCTAAGATTTTTGGAAAGTAGGCTTTTCTTTTTTCTCATCATATAAGCATTTTGTTCTCCTTAAAGTTTCTTCCATAGTCTTTGGGTCATCATACTGGATCTTTTCACTGATGGAAGATGGAAGTCCACTTAGATACATTTGAATTTTGACAGTCTCGTCCTTGATGAAGGGGACATACTTCAAGAATTCCAAAAACATTCGTTCATATTCATCAATGGTCATGCTGCCCAGCTTGAGTTCAAAGAACTCTTTCATATTTTTGTCATAGTATCTCTTAGTTAAGTACTTCTTTTCAAAATGTCTCTTGAACTCCCTCCAAGTAACATTATTCTCTCTGACGTGATGTACTTGCACAAGCTGCTCCCACCATATGGATGCCTTTTCTTTAAGTTGGTAAATGGAAATTCTTCCCTCTACATGAGAAGAATAGTTTTGCAGTTGGAAATATTTCCTCATGCCCAACAACCATGTCTCAACATATTCATCTCTCTTGTGTTCTCCGTCAAAATTAGGAGGTTTAATATTGTTCATTTCACCCTTCAGTTCATCCACTTCAGATCTCCTATGATTTCTGGTAGGAGATGGGATTGAACTGTTGTTTGTGTCCTTATTGGAATGTTTCGGGGAGTGATGATGATTCCTGCTAACGCTTCTTGATCTTATTTTCCTCTTAGGGTTCTTGTGACTCCCTATCTTGCTTGAGTCACTCTCCTTATCCAACTTCTTTTCGATTCTTTCCAGACTTTGCATCAAATTTAAGTTGAATTTTCCTTGTTGATGCCTGGCTTTCATGAGCTTTCTGTTATTGGCTCGGTGAGCCTGGTGTCTTTCTGCAATCGTTCAATGATTTTCATCATATGCCCTTCCTTATCCATCTCTTCTCTGTGCCCATTGGAGTTTGATTCTCCCACTCCTAAATGGAAAACCATTCCTTTTACTTCGTTCTCGAAACTGAAAGAATTTGGTGTCTCCTCCATTTTTATACACTCAGTGGAAATTCTCTATGGTCCTAACACTCGTTGAACTCTGCAAACACAATGTGTAGTCAACCAAATTTTTTCAAGCCATCATTCCTTAAGAATTCCCACAACATTCATAAACCAATTTGATTTAAGAAAACGTTCAGATTTCATTTTCTTTTCGATATCTTCTCTGCTCTGTAATAAATTTTTGGCACTAGCCCCTTTCTCTCAGTCCCCAACCCATGTGATCACAGGCCGTGACCAAGAACTAAGTCAAAAGGTGCTTACTCAGGCCTTTGTCTTCGGAAATTTTCAAAGCACAATACAACAATCTCTCGGAGTTTCGAGTTACTGAACTCAGGAAGTAGAGTGGATCAATAGTCCACGTCTACCCAACATCCAATGACTGAAACTTACTATGGAATCTCAGGTGTTTGAGTTTCAGGACTTCAGAGCTTCGGAGGATCTTGCATCTGCACTTCCGAACTGTTAATCTATGAACATTCCCAATCACCTTTGGTGACATCATTACTTTACATCACTTAACATTTTCCAATTGTGGGGGCATGCAACACTGGTTTGGAGTAACCCACCTCTCATCCCACAACTCTTTTAACGCTGACACGTAACCCCTCGGTGAAACCACGGTTTGGATTGCGGGGCCGCCTTGGAGAATTAGCTTCTGTGCAACTTGGGTCCCCGCAATGTCTCCTGGCCATTCATATTGATGTATAGTGATCAAGGCCACTATGGGTCCTTTGAACTTTAACTACGTTACGTAACCTCAGGCCCCACTAACCATTCTCATATAGGATCCCACATGGTGGAATACTAGCGGTTGACTTGTGGTCCATTTAGATAGGTGACATGCACCACATTCCAAATTCCATTTCGATTTTCCACAGGTTTGAAACCCATTGACACATGGCCCACATCTCATGTGTCCACATCACCTCCAGGTGACATCATCATGACTCACCACTTCGGGTCTTTGGGGCTTTAGAGCTTCAGACTTCGGGAGTTGCAACTCCTCTACACTCGATTTTGCCTAGAGCGCTTACCCTGGAGTTCATGATCTACTGACGCGTGCCCTCATTCACGATCAATGGATATGAGTGGCTTTGACACTTCGGGACTTCAGGAGTTTGTCACACTCCAGACTTGAAATCCTCTGAAGTGACTTTCCTTTGCTTTTCGGGACACAGATCTAATGGTCCATACTCCTTCCAACAACAGATCTGACGACTATTGTCGCTCCTCCTCCTGAGATTCATTTCTTGAACCCCTTTCTCCTTAGAGGGTTACTTTGACACTTAGTCAACTTTCAGATCTATGCACTCGTTGCAACAGATCTTCGCGTCCCTTCACAAGAAAACTCAATCTATTTGTCCTAAGGTTTTTGAGTCAAATACTCTTTCAACACACTCCTTGCACCCAGGGACACTCTGAACCTCAAATTTTGTCCCTTTCAACACTAATTAACTCTGAAATCTTTGTCTCGTTAACCACTAACATGGCCCATCCAGGCACAATGTTGTAACCATGCTATGATACCATATTGTAACATCCCCGACCCTCCAAAGATCGAGTAATTCTACCATGCAGAATATAAACTTATATGATATATATGCATTTTAATGAATTTAAAACACTTAATCACGATAACACAGAATCACTGCTACCATACACAATCAATGGAACAAACATTAATTCATATACGCAACGAAATACATGATAACATTCAAGCACCACAAAACATGCATAAAATACATAATTAAGTACATCAATGATACTTATCTTTTAGTTGGAGTAAATACACCAACTAGATGCAAGCCTTCCACGAACCTCCCCGCCTTAGACCGCGCTGCTCATCATTCTCAACAGTAGGTCACCCCCGAGTTGGGACTAGAGTCCACCGGGCAAGGGAATTCTAGGATTGGAAAGGAAAACAAGGAAGTTGCACAAAATGACATGAAGGATCTTTTATCCCAGGAGCCACTTATGCTTCTATCCAGTGCTTGAATGCATAGATTTTTGACTGGAGTACCACACTACTTGAGTGTATGAAGAGGCAATTGATAGATTGCTGACAACGGACACAAAGGAACTTCGAGTTCTAGATGATTTTGTGTTCATTATACTTTGAGAGAGTTCCGAGCTTTAGTCCTCGGGAAGTGGTACGAGGACATCAGGCCTCTTTTCTTACAGTATGTAGATGGACAGTATTACTGCCGCGACAGGGTGGTGGAAGGACCAATGAGTCCTTCAATGATGACTTCTTTGTGTGGCTATCATGATAGATCCCCGTGATAGAGGATTACCCATATGCAGAGATATATTTTTCT
>ML822289.1:24156-35552 GCA_009831015.1 Picea engelmannii
ATGTAATTTTTATGTCATTTTTGTTATATATATCATTTTTTTATATGCCAGAGTATTTGAAGAGTATATGTTTGTTGCATGTAGATGTGGGACCCATGCGACCTGCCGATTATGCATGGAACATGCGTCGTCCTCGGCCAGAAGCCGCAGCTGCCGCTACCGGGGGACCAACAGTAGCAGGGAACCTCCCAGCCCGGGAGGCTGAGAGGGTCCTTAGACGAGTTGAGCGGAACTTCACTGCACTCATTCGTACAGTCCCGATGGCAGAGATAGAGGACTTGCTTCCATCCATGCAGCCTCATGTAGTGGGGACACCTCAGACATGGGTCCAATTGTTTAGGCATTTAGCCCATGCTGTGGACTATTATAACATCGACCATAGGCCCTGAACCTATTTAGACTTTTTACGTTCCACAAGCACTACTTGTATTTATTTTTTGAGGGAATAAGCCCTGTGACTCGTTATTAGTCCCATTTTTGAGGTGCTTGTGTCCATCTATGTACTCTGGTTATTTTATGATGTTATATATGTTTTTTTTTTTGATCTTTTGTGTCTTATGGATCACGTGTGAAAAAATGTATTTACATGCTTATGTCAATGTTCTTATGGACATGCCTGGGTTCCCTGTCTCATCCATCATGGCTGATGGGGAAGGAAGAATCCATGGATCCTCGAAGTAAGTCGTGCGGAACGATGAAACTTGAAAAATCTCAACCTTATGGTGATTAGATATAAATTTGATATCATCGTGAGGAGGTGGGTAATCAAAGGTACCCATCAAGGATGGAAACAAACCAACTCTTACGTTGACGACACTTGGTTGAGGATTATCAATCATCGGGACCGTGGATGCCCCCAAAGCTGGGTCAGGTCTGGAGAAAGACAATTGATCGATGGTCACTATTCGGCCCTCGTGTGGAAACAGCAAGACCCAGAACATTGTAGCAATCACAACTTGCATAGCATAAGTCCAACTCCATCCTAACAAGAGGTTATTGTCAAGGGGAGCATCGACTACCTCTACTTTGACACACATGGTCTTCCCTCCTAACTTCATGGGGAAAGAAGGAACGATGCCATGTGGGTGGAATGAACAACCGTCGAAAGCAGTGAGGAGAGTAGGTGATGGTGACAAAACAGGCTGGCCAATGGCCTTTCAACATGCCAACAACATAACGCATGTCGAAGCACCCTCATCGACCATCGTGCAGAAGATATTCCGAGTAAAAGTTTTTGTGGGATAAGCCACTACTATATGAAACGCTACGTGGTAAGGAAGACGAGGTTTTAAGTCGGTTGTATCTAACATGATGGTACCCGGATTACAAGTCTAAGTAGAGAGACCTACCGATTATGCACGGAACAGGCATCATCCTCGGCCAGAAGCCGCAGCTGCCGCCGCTGGGGGACCAACAGTAGCAGGGAACCTCCCAGCCGGGGAGGCTGAGAGGGTCCTTAGATGAGTTGAGAGGATCTTCACTGCACTCACTCGCACAGTCCTGATGGCAAAGATAGAGGACCTGCCACCATCCATGCAACCTCATGTAGTGGGGGCACCTTGGACATGGGTCTGATTGTTTAGGCGTTTAGCCCATACTGTGGACTATTATAACAGGGCCCATAGGTCCTGAACCTATTTAGACTTTTTACATGCCACAAGCACTACTTGTATTTATTTTTTAAGGGCATAAGCCCTGTGACTCGTTATTAGTCCCATTTTTGAGGCGCTTGCATCCATATATGTACTCTGGTTATTTTATGATGTTATATATGTTTTTTTTTTTATCTTTTGTGTCTTATGGATCACGTGTGAAAAAATGTATTTACATGCTTATGTCAATGTTCTTTCATATGTGTGAAAGATGCCGATCTAAAATTTGATTAGCTAGAGTATCTATAATTTGGTTTAATCTTCTAGGAACATGAAAATATGTAATATAATCAAAGTTTCGTTCTAAGAGACGTACCCTAAGGAATCGTCGGTCTAAGGTTGGATCATGAACCCGATATACTTTGTTTAGCTGAGACACAACCAGTTGAGTGTCGAGATAGACCCGAAGATGAGAGATACCCAATGACAAGGCATCACGGAGCAAATCAATGACTTCACTATACTCGGTGACATTATTTGTGGTGTCACCTAAGCATATACCTCCGGAAGATAACAACTGGCCCTGAGGGTAAAGATTACCCAAGCTGTGGAGGCAAGCCTCCGAGTGTACCGACTAGCATCGTCTACATACCCAACAAACACCTCGACATCCCTTGACATCTGCCATATTGATGAAAGATAGCATCAATGACACGTCCATAACACTTGAAAGAAACTAAAAAGTAATAGTATAAAGACTATACATATGTTACAAAAAGTTACCCACAGTGACCTGCCTATGAGTAATACTTCTTGAGGTAGAGCCTATTTCTAGGCTCCGCCAAATCATTCCCTTCAAAATCAACCAAACAATAAGTGCCCTTTTTTAATACCTCTTTTATGATGAAGGGTCCGAACCACATGGGTTTGAATTTTCTTGCCCCCAGGGGGTCCTTATCTTGGTCATAGACCAAGATAAGGTCACCTTCAAAAAAATCCGAGGACGAACAGACCTATCATACTGACACTTGACCTTATGTTTGTGAGCCTCATTGGCTAGGGCCGCATCACGACACTTCTCATTGAGCTTCTCAAGGTGTACTAACCGTTCTTCAAGTGGAGAAGTGTCTAGCAATAATTGTACTACCAATTTTAGAGATGGGATCTAACATTCAATGGGCAAGACTGCCTCCATCCCGTAAATGAGTTGAAAAGGTGAGAAAACGGTTGTAGTCTTAATAGATGTTCGGTAAGCCCATAATGCAGAGTATAACATCAAATGCCAATTTGACTTGGCTGAGTTGATAGTTCGTTGTAGAATAGTCTTAAGAGTTTTGTTTACAACTTCCACCTGCCCATTGGCTTGGGGGTAGTAGGGTGATGAATGATTTTGCCGTAACCCAAGATTTGATGTTAATTCGGTCATTATTTGGTTCTGAAAGTGACTTCCATGGTCAGTAACAATCTCTCTCGGGACACCGAACCTTGCTATGATCTGGTTGAATAAAAAGAGAGTTGCAGTCTCTCCATCATCTTTAAATGTTGGCATAGCTTCGACCCACTTAGTGAAGTAGTCTATAGCTACGATGATATAGCGGTGCCCCCTTGCTGACGAGGGGTTGCAAGTAGTGTAATCAATCCCCCACTTGGTAAAGGGACCAACTATGATGATAGGAAACATAGGATCGAGATGTGCCCTCATCTTCCGAGAGAAGACTTGGCACAGATGACACTTCTTGACTGATTCTATACAATCTTTGATAAGTGTCGGCCAGAAGTACCCTGCTCATAGAATCTTTTGGGTTGTTTCCAACCCAGAAAAATGACCGCCACAAGCTCCGGTATGGCAATCGTTGAGCACGATGACTGCCTCATCATGTGTGAGACATCGACGTAAGATGCAGTCTACATCTCTCCGATACAATGTATCATTGAGTATGAGATAATTCTTAGCCTGATGGCGTATACGCCGACGCTCATCACAAGAAGCAAAAGTGGGGCACTTCAAAGTCTAGAGATAGATAAGTATATCTCCGTACCAGGGATATGAAGATGTGATCAAAAACATATCTCCCAGGATAGGCGATTCTTCAGGCACAACATCACTTGACTCAACCGGAAGTTCCGAAATAAGCTCTGCGAAGACCAATGACTTTTTGAACTTTACTAAAAGGAAGTCTAGGTCAAATTCCTGGAGGATGAATATCCATCTACTGATTTTTCCGCCTATAACCTGTCGTGTCAACATGTACTGGAATGGATTCATGACAACAATGACGGTGGTCTTGTGAAACAAAACATAATGACAGAACTGTTGAACAACATTAACTGCTGCCAACGCAAGTTTTTCGATATGAGAATAATTGATTTATGGTCCTACGAGGCCTCGAATCAGGTAATAGATCACGTATTCTGAGAACAAATCATCTTCCTGAACTAAAACCATGCCAATGGTTGACTATGCGACAACTAGATATAATAAGAAATATTTGTTATAGTTAGGTGGCCGTAGCAGAGGGGCAGTTGGGAGGGCATGTTTTAATGCGTCGAAAGAGCGCTGAGCAACATCGTCCCAGTAAAAAGGAACATCTTTCTTCTGTAAGCGCATAAGGCCCTTGGTGATTTCGACATAGTTGGCGATGAAGCATCGTAAAAAGTTCACCTTGCCTTGTAGACTCTGAAGTTGAAGAATTGTGCATGGGGGGGGCAATTGGATTATTGCATCCACCTTGAGAGGATTGACCATGATCCCTGTTGTTGATACGATGAAACATAACAAACGTCTTGATGTTACGCAGAAGCTTCACTTGTTTGGATTCAAGCGAATCCTAAAGTAGCGACAACGTTCGAAGATAAGTCTAAGGTGTGTGGGATGATCCATTCTCTTGCGAGATCATGATGCTAAATCATCTAGATAGTCCTCGACTATATGCTTGAGATTGTGAAAGGAAAAAGACATGGCTCACTGGAATGTGGCTCCAACATTTTTAAGACCAAAAGGCATCTTACGATATGCGAATGTACCCCACGGACAAATGAATGTCGTTTTGTGTTGGTCTTCGAGTTTGATTTGGATTTGATTGTATCCCAAAAAATCGTCCATGAAAGAAAAGGCTTCGCAACCAACACATTCATCAATGATTTGGTCAATGAATGGTGTTGGAAAATTGTCTTTGGGACATGTCTTGTTCAAATCAGGAAAATTGGTACATACACGAATCGTGCCTTATTTTTTATTGACCGCGACAGGATTTAACACCCATTGAGTCAAATGGATAGGATAGATAAAACCTACCTTTAGAAATTTCTCAACCTCAATCTTGATGGTTGCTGCTTTCTTGGGATTAACTGGATGAAGACTCTGTCGAACAGGCTTGACATCAGGATACGTTGTGATTTCATGTTCAACTATTTTGGGTTTGATACCTAGCATTTCCTCATAAGACCAGGCAAAAACTTCGTGGAATTCTTTGAAAATATCCGTATAGATTTGAATCTCTTCGGGGGAGAAATCTGCTCCAACAAAGACATTCTCCACAACGCCAGGGTTTCGGGAGATGTTGATTGGTATAGTTTCAGTGATAGTTTCCATATTACCCTCAACATAAACTTCATGTGTAGCTAAGAGATTAATAGGACACGATTGATCTCCCATCATGGTCACGGTGAATTCTCCTGCTTCAATTCGGCTTAACTCTGGGAGAAAATATGATCTGTGATGAATGTATTCCCAAGGTTTGTCTGGACTAGTCAATGCTTCGATTACTGCTTCATTAGAAGGAAAGACTAAGTCTAACGAATCGACGTTAGCGAGAGAACCCTGAGCCCAAATAGGCTCTAGAAGTGGATCTAACTCTTGTGCAGGAGTCAGATCAATGTTAGCTGAAGCTTGCTGGACTAAAGAGTACGCTACTTCAGTGACAGACAAGGGCATGGACATGCCTGGGTGCCTCGTCTCATCCATCGTGGATGATGGGGAAGGAAGAATCCATGGATCCTCAAAGAAAGTCATGCGGAACGATGAAACTTGAAAAATCTCAACCTTATGGTGATTAGATATAAATTTGATATCACCGTGAGTAGGTGGGTAATCAAAGGTACCCATCAAGGATGGGCACAAATCAACTCCTACGTTGACGACACCTGGTTGAGGATTATCAATCATCGGGACTGTGGATGCCCCCAAAGCTGGGTCAGGTCTGGAGAAAGACAATTGATCGATGGTCACTATCCAACCCTCGTGTGGAAACAACAAGACCCGGAACACTGTAGCAACCATATCTTGCATAGCATAAGTCCAACTCCATCCTAACAAGAGGTTATAGTCGAGGGGAGCATCGACTACCTCTACTTTGACACACACGGTCTTCCCTCCTAACTACACGGGGAAAGAAGGAATGATGCCATGTGGGCGGAACGAATGACCGTCGAAAGAAGTGAGGAGAGTAGGTGATGGAGACAAAACGGGCTGGTCAATGGCCTTCCAACATGCCAATGAAATAATGCATGTTGAAGCGCCCTCATCGACCACCATTCATAAGATATTTCGAGTAAAATTTTTCGTGGGATAAGCCACTACTATCTGAAATTCTACGTCGTAAGGCAAACGAGGTTTTAAGTTAGTTGTATCGAACATGATGGTACCCATATTACAAGTCTCAGTAGAGCCCAAAGAGGTTAACAAGGCTTTCCTCTGAGTAGGGAAGCTTTGGAGGACCTCCAAAGCAGACATCACACAAGGGGTTTGTGATAAATCTTCCACCACAGAGTAGTTCTGGGCGGCCCTTGCATTTGGATTATGAGAAGCTTTTTTAAATGTACCTTTTGGAATGCGTGTCATTGTTTCTCCTAACGTCTTCTCAATCTATAGAGGAAAAGATGGGAGATCAACTTCTTTACCTTTCTTAGAAGCACTTGGTTTACTGTAATCGTGCACTCTAGTTGATATCAAAGCATCACCCCTAACCATATATACATTCGTGGATGCGGGGTTGTTCAGAGGCAGGCAGGTTTCTTGGCTGGCCCTTTCCGTGCTTGCAGAGGCTTGAGTTAGATTCTACCCATGTTGAAATGGATTAGTCAACACTGCCTGTTGTTGATGTGTGACAAACGTTTGGGCCTCTACAAGTCAAGGACATAGATGGGTCGGGTGGTCTTTTGCACACAAGTTGCATGGATACCTCGCCTTCAGTTTTTCAGTGTTGTCCCCACCAGCATTATCGTTGGGTTTTTTATCCCCCTTACCCTTCTTTCGTTGTTTTTTCTTCCATTCAGGCTACTAGGTGGCCTTTGGGTTAGTCGACTGCACTGTGTGTACTTCCGACGTTTGGGTAGGGGGAGTAGCCAAAGCAGTAGTTTGGCTGGCCACTGTGAGTTGTATGGATAACTGCTGCAACTGCTTTGTCAATTTCTCAGCGGGCTTGGTTTGGGATGAACCGACAATACCATCGGCATGTGGTCCAACTCTCTGTCTAGTTTTGTCCAGTATTGAATGTGGCACATCTAGCAAGATGTTGTATAATAAACCAGACTAAGAATAGGTGAGTTCAAACTGTTGATCCCTCGTGATGGCATCTTCTTCAGAAAAAACTCCTGACATCACAACGTCTTTGGAGAGCTATGGGACCAAAGACTTAAGGAACCACTCAAGAAGGAATGTTGGTGGGACTGGTACTTTGATTAAACTCTTCTGTCGTCTCCATTGTCGGATGTGATAAGAGATATGGTCCATTGTTGTTTGTTCGAAATTAGTGAGCAGCTTTGTGCCAGCGTCGTATCTCACAGGTAACTAGAAATGGTTAAGGAAAGCCATCATCAGTTCGCTAAAAGAAGAGTATATTGAGCGACCGATCTCAATGTACCATTTCACGACACTCCCAATGAGAGTATGTTGAAACAATCGCAACTATACGGAGTCATCTTTCAATGAGTTAGATGAGCACCAAAGATGGAAGGTAGTCACATGATCTCCTGGATCTTCATTAGCCTTGGCTTCAAACTTTGGAATGTCCGAAGGCAACTTCGTCAGCATAGGAGGCCAACGTGGATCGTGACAAATAGGGTCATTCAACAACCTTGTCAAATATGGAAAGTGTAAAGTCGCCAGGAATGGTAGTTTGGGTTCCTGCTGATAACTTGGGAAAAAGGGACCTGGAGTTTGATTGGCACCAGGTTGCCAGGAAAAGTTTGGCTGCTGGCCCAGATTCTGGTAGAAACCATGGCCCTGGCCAACGTAAGGATTTTTCATATGTGGAGACATCATCGACTAATTTCCCAAATAGGACATAGATTGTTGGGCATGCATTGTATTCGAAGGACTTTGGGAAGGATTACCCCATGTCGGTCCCGTGGGTATAGGCATAGTAGTTTGTCCGGGGTTCCATTGATTGTGGAAAGAATTACCCCAGATCGGCATTCCGGAGGAGGGAACGGATCCTTGCCCTGAATTCCAAGGTCCTGCTAGGTTTTCCCCCTGTCCAGAAATAATACCCTGCACATGAGTAGATTGTCCAAAAATGGGGTTGCCCCCAGTCAGGAAAGTGGCTGACGAGAAGGTGTTGTTACCAAACGTTTCATTCCAAGAAAATGGTGTCAAACCTACCGGCATACTATGCGAAGGTGGTCCTTGACTCCTTGCTCCAAATAAAATATTGTGTGTAGGTTGCCCAATGGATTGTTGATGCAAACCACCGAGTGAAGGGGATGAAGGAGGGATACGACCTCCTCCGTAAGGAAAAGCATTAAAAGGGACAGGAGTGCCCCCCATGTGACCTTGCAGAGGAGTGCTAGAGATCCCTGCCCCCAGACCCAAAGTCTGTAAAGTGGAGTAGGAAAGTACATGACTTGTACCCAAACTAGGCATCCCGTATGAGAACAGAGGGCCTGTCACACTTGGTGTGAAAGGGGTTGTGGCCGCTGCCAAAGATGAGTTCAGACCACTGTGCGAAGTAGTTGCGGTCGAGACCATGGTGGCTCAGACCGACGACGGTGGGTTAGGATATGAAAGCTCTCCTATGGTGACAATCGTGGTGGGAATTGAAGAATTCCCAGAAGGAGTAACAACATTTGTTTCCATTGCTGTGTGCGACACTGTCTAGCGCTCATGAAATTGAATTGGTACAATAAAAGGTGCCAAGAAATCAGTGGTTGGGGTTTCAACTGAGCCAAGAGTGGTTGCTTCAAGGTCCAAAATAGTCTATTCCTCTAGGGGTTGTTCGGGCACAAAGGTTTGTAATTCGATCGCTTCAAAATAACCTTGTTGGTCTAGCTTCCACCTTAATGGTGGCGGGGGTGGCTCCAGTGTAATTGGTGGCAGGCCAAGAAGCCTTCATGACCGACAGAGCTCGGGATCCTCCACTATGTGAGAATATCCAAGACAGTCTAAGGTAGTCTAAATGCTCAAAAGTAACACCCACTACAAAAGAATCCCTAGAAGATAAGATAGGAAAATACTAACTTAATTGGAAGAATAGTTACAATAGCCAACACTAGAGAAACTTACCGGTGCAAGTGCAACTCAAACACAGAAGCACCCTCCGGGTATACTCTGTAAAGAGTGGCCTGATGTCTGTCCTAAGTACTGTGGTATACCCCCGCAGTCACCTGTGTATGTACCTAACAAATATTGGCAACTAGGTTGCCAGTATGCGAACAGTCACCAGGCGGGTACAGTTGAAAGTCGGGTAGACCACAATGAGCAGGGTATCGAGCCTGAAACCTGTCAAGGGTATCGAGAGAAAATTTTCTGGAAGACAAATGAGGACCTCGAACGGATTTGAGACCCATGAAGCCCCGTGGAAAATTCAAATGACGGAATCCCAAAACAAGCCCTCTATATGTGTTCTCCACTACGATTGGTCCGGCTTTGGAGGGGTTATCTCCGCTACCTTTCCAGACGCGACCTTGTGTTTATCCCCTGTGTTAGAGGGGGGTCCCAGATAACTTCCACAAAACTGGACTTAGACACTCCCTATCTCAGACTCTAATGTTTGATTTTAAATGGCCTTGAAGAGTTTCCTCTCCAACCTAATCCAAGGCCCTAGTCCTGAACTAGTTTGTGAACCCTACAAACATAAAAGTCTAGTAGAATTTAAATTTAGCTTTACTTTGATGGATTTGTCTTATGTCAAGGGGTATGAGGGTGAAACTAATGATGTGTAAAAGAAGAAATCAAAAAATGAATAAAAAAGCTGGAAACAAAACTTTTACTGAATGCAAAATTTCGACAACTTTTCAAAAAACATTTTTTAATTTTTCTAATATTTTGGACAACAAACTCAAAGAAATTTCACTCGACTACGAGCTACTTATGATCTAAGTAAACTGCAAAAACTTATGAAATAAATACTTTTCCCTGGCTTAATAATGCAGAAACACACTTTTCAACCAAACAAGAACATGAAAAGATTTTATTTATTTATTTAAATGCTAGTAAAGCAAGAAAGGAAAAATACCGACAAGAAAAAACCAAGAAAAAAAATTCTGGCCTAATCGCAGATCACAAAGAATTAGATTAAAAAATCACACAATAGCAATTGTAAAAATAGTGACTCTCACACTTGTCTAAAAACCGTAATTTTTTTTTATTTTTCTGACAATGTTTTAAATAAGAAAAAGCAAGCTAAGGGTAAAATTAATCCTAAGCTACTGACTGTTCAAACAGAGATTCAAACACCTAAGAGGAATAGTTCTTATCAAGGGAAAGGATGACTGCCTTACCCTTAACAAAAAGTATCTTGTACAAGCACGCGACTGTTACTCAAACAGCACGAGTGCAAACACGCACTGAATAGAGACAGAGGGCATGTACACGCGGGCTGACCTTGTACAGACCACATGTATATCTAAACTCTAAGAAAAAATGAAAACAGATAGACCAAACTAGGAAGAGACCACTGATATTGATAACCAGGATCCCTTGAAGGCTTGGATACTCTTTCTAACAGAAAAACAAATAATGCAAGGAAAAAATAATAAGGCAAAAACAATCTGAGATAGGACTATTAGCAAACAAGACTCACACAGAATTCCAAAAAACCCCCTGAGAATGTGTGATTATGATAGAGAAGAGGATGATTGCCTCTGAGGTTCTCTGAACTCTACACGCTAATTCTACCTCTACAGCTGGCGTTCACACGTGGGCTGTAAGAGGATAGGGCGCGGGTACACGCGTGTACCTTGTGCAGGCCGCGTGTACCTCTGTGGGTCCCAAAAAACACAGTTAAGCAAAAGTCAGGTAAAGATGGTATGGAAAACCGGACTCCCTACTAGATCAGACTTTACATAAATGAAAAGAAAAGGAAGCCAAGAAAAAATAGTATTTAAATTACCCAAAAACTAAATAAAATTCCAGGAACCCTAGAGAGTCTCTCCCCAGTACAATCACCAATTTTGTTGTTGGGGAAAAACACCTTGCAGACTAGTAAATAGAGTACAACTCTACAAGAGCACCATCTCTATATGAAAGACTCATCTTGAATTCTTAGCACCAACTGAGATGAGACGACAATCCTCAACAGATATCAATCTGTACAATAAACAAGAGCATCAACCATGGACCAACCTGTGCCAAACAACCTGTAATCAACCTGTACCATAAACAAGTGCATCCAACCATGTAACAAGTATATACCAATCATGTTTCAACTACTCATAAACAATTAATCATCAACATGTACCAACATCATCAACTATACACCTCATGTATGTGCCAACTCATCAACTGCTTGTCTCAACCATGACTAGTTTTGGATTAGTCAACAACCCTAACTTGAAATAATCATAACTTTGTACCTGTACTGAATA
>ML822289.1:77251-105361 GCA_009831015.1 Picea engelmannii
ATCTTTATGGGATTCAGTTGCATCACCTAAAATGTTGTATTGTGGTTCATAAGATGTTATAAGTGGTTGTTGATAGGCATATACCTAATGTGGAGAATTAATGGGTTTTTAATTTCAAATAGGTTTTCAATGAACATGATTTGATATGTTCAAAATATTCTCATCAAAAGAGATGAAAGGTTGTGATTTCAAACATTAACTTCATTGCATCACAAAACATGGTGACATTAATACTTACTGTATTCACTCCTTCAAAGGTATTTTAGGTATTTTACTATGTGTGACAAGGTTTTTTTGCTTTTTTAAAGTGTCATCCCTTCTGCTTTTTTTTAGTGATGAGTGGGTGGCATGGATAATAGGTTTTATACTGTGTTTTTTTACTTACTTTGTCGACTTCCACTTTTGCTATTATACTGTTTTTTTTTTTAAGTGTTAGTGGGTGACGCATGGATATGAATTGTATGTGAAGTTGATGGGTGTCTATGTTTCGATTAATATTTCCCTTTCAATTAAGGATGTGAATATTGTTGGCATGGGTGGATGTGATATTTGTTTCAATTTTAAATGAACTTTCATAATTAAAAAAACATAATACATTTAACAATATTTTTGAATAATATGTGGGGAAGTAACATTTTTATGGGATCCAGTTGCATCACCTAAAAAGACAATGCTCACAATCTACAACCACTCAAAACCTTTAAATGTTGTGTAAATAATATGTATATCCTGTAACAATATAAATTTTGGTTCATAAATGTTCACAATATAAATGTTATATTTTGGTTCACAACATAAATGTTACATCTTGCAACAATATTGTGGTTCATAACTGTGTTCATTTTAATATTGTTAACTCATTTTCACCAACCACAATTAAGTGGTTGGGCTAGTTTCTATAACAATGAATGCCCAGATTTATTATGAGGATCAATAGATGCATTGTCATAATTAAAAGAACATAATACTTTTAACAATATTTTTGAATAATATGTGGTGCAGTAACATCTTTATGGGCTCTAGTTGCATCACCTAAAATGTTGTATTGTGGTTCATAACATGTTATATCTTGTAACAATATAAATTTTGGTTCATAAATGTTCACAATATATAAATGTTACATCTCGAAACAATATTGTGGTTCACAAATGTGTTCATTTTCATATTGTTGACTCGCTATCTATCATCGTTCGACCACAACTTAAGTGGTTGCTAATAGGCATATACCTAATGTCCAGAATTAATGGGTTTTTAATTACAAATGGGTTTTCAATGAACATGATTTGATATGTTTAGAATATTCTCGTCACAAGAGATGAAAGGTTGTGATTTCAAACATTGACTTCCTTGCATGACAAAACATGATGACATTAATACTTACTTTATTCACTCCTTCAAAGGTATTTTAGGTATTTTACTATGGGTGGCAAACTTTAAGGTTTTTTCTTTTAAGTGTCATCCCTTCTTCTTTTTTTAGCGATGAGTGGGGTGGCATGGCTAATAGGTTTTACACTGTGTTTTTTTACTTACTTTGTCGGCTTCCACTTCTGCTATTATACTATGATTTTTTTAATTGTTAGTGGGTGCCACATGGATGTGAAGCTGATGGGTGTCTATGTTTCAATTCATATTTCCCTTTCAATTAAGGATGTGAATATTGTTGGCGTGGGTGGATGTGATAATTGTTTCAATTTTAGATGAACTGTCATAATTAAAAAAACTTAATACATTTAACAATATTTTTGAATAATATGTGGGGCAATAACATTTTTATGGGATCTAGTTGCATCACCTAAAAAGATAATGCTCACAATCTACAACTGCTCAAAACATTTAAATGTTACGTAAATAATCTGTTATATATTGTACTAATATAGATTTTGGTTCATAAATGTTCACAATATAAATGTTATATTTTGGTTCACAACATAAATGCTACATCTTGCAACAATATTTTGGTTCATAACTGTGTTCATTTTAATATTGTTAACTCACTTTCATCAGCCACAACTTAAGTGGTTGGGCTAGTTTCTATAACAATGAATTCCCAGATTAAGTGACTGGGCTAGTATGAACAATGGTTTAAGTTGTAGTACAAATTGTGCCACTGCCAGAAGTGGTAGGTTTTTGATGAGAGGTAGGGGAAGGTTGGAGAGAGGGAATGGTGCCCCCTCCATCTATGACCGGGATAGGAGTATGAGGACTCCCGGTAGAGGAAACATCATTTTCTTCCATATCCAATCACCTAACAAGACGACGATCATGAGTAGTCACCTCATGAAGGACTATTTGAAAAAGAACTAGTGTTGAGAGGTCAGTTATGAGAGTGTTCCAAGGCCTAACAAAGCCTTCGACTTCAAGGTCTGAAATGTGAGTTACCTTTGGTGCAAGAGTTTCTCCTCTAGGAACAAGATCAGGCACAATTTCTTGTGACCTGGTAGCTTCAAATGAACCTTCTTGATATAAACGTCTCCTCATCGGTGGCAGTGATGGCTCCACAGTTATTGGTGGGAGGCCTTGAATCCTACGTGAATGGTGGACTTGTTGATTGTCCAATTTGTGAAATGATAAACCAAAACTTGAAGGTAAATCTAGGGAGAAGCAGAAAGCACACACTACAAAGTCCCTAAAGATAAATCAAGAAAACAAGATAAGGGAAAGAGGAACAGTTATGGAAACCAACACTAGAGCAGCTTACCGGTGCAAGTGTATCTCGAACATGGAAACACCCTCCGAGTATACTCTGTGAAGAGTGGTCCAATGTCTGCCTAGGTATTGTAGTATTCCCCCCGCAATCACCCATGTGACTACCTATAAAAGGAAACTAGGTTGTCAGCTCACAATCAGTCACCAGGAAGGCACAGTCGACAGTCAGGCAGATTGTATGAGAAGGATAACTATGTATGAAGCCTTTCAAGGGTACCGAAAGAAAATGGTCTAGGAGACAATTGAGGATCCTGAATGGATTCGAGGTCCAAAAAGATCCGTGGTCAGATGCAGTCAGTAGAATCCCAATAATTACCCTCAAATACGATCCCCACTATGCTTGGTCCATCTTTGGAGGGGTTATCTCCTTTATCTTTCCTCACGCGACCTCATGTTTATCCCCTGTGTTAGAGGGGGGTCCCTGATAACTTTTATGAGAACTAGACTTTAACACTCCTAACTCAGACTCTTAAGTTTTTTTAGTGGCCATGGAGAGTTTCTGATGCAGGAGCATCACTCCACCTAAGCATGCGCCAGCTAGCAAGCACATCAAAGTGCATTCAAGGAGGGGAGAGGCGCTAACCCTCTCATTTTCCCCTCAAATTTAAATTTCAAATGTAATAATAAATGCAATTAAATGTTGTAAGGCTGGAAGAGATGAGTTGGTGCCTTTGTACAGGCTGTAGGTGAGGTCGTCTTTAATGGCTAACAGATTGATCGGATCTAGATCCGATTCAGACTAGATGACCATCGAATGTAATTCAATGTAATTTTTGAGAGTTAGGTGAGTTGGAAGGAGAGATCGAGGAGCCCCTCTTTTGTAAAAGTCTCTTTGTATCAAAATTCATGAGAGGGAACTATCATAAAGCATAAATGAGCGATTAAAGAGCTCAAGAGAGGAGAGAGACAAGACTCTGTAGCAGCTCGAGCTCACACATTGTTTTTAACATTCTGATATTAATACAAATGAACATGTTTCATTGTTTATGGAATCTTGTCTGGTGAATTTTTACTTTATGTTGAATGTGTGCTTATGAATATATGTTGTATATGCATGTGTTAGGTTTCATCTGTCAGATAAAGATAGACTTCTCTATCTTTGATATTTTTCTGGAATTGTTTCTAGGTTCTTTAGGTAAAGTGGAAGGAGTGCATGACAAAGTATTGGAAAATCTGTAAGCCAACGCAAGGAGTGTGTATATAAACTCTTTCGAGTCATAGAAGAATGTGCAGAGTGTGTATCTAAACTCTTTCGAGGATCCTCAAGGTTGTTGAACACCTTGGAGGAGATATTGTGCAGAGTAAGCACATAGACGACAGGGCTATTGAATACCATGGAGGAAATTCTGTGTAGGAGTAAGCGTAGCACAGAGTTATTGACGACTATGTAGAGCTCTGCCAGGAGGGCATTGAGCAGGTGAAAGTGTGCACATGAAGAACTCTGTCTCGAGCTATGTAAGAAAGGAAGTGTCAAGGAGAAGACACACACAAAGTTACTGAACACTTTGTAGGCTCAACAAGGAGTGCTTGAGAAGAAGCTTCCAAGAGGGAACAAGTATCCCTTTGAGGAAAAAAGTGAAAGATACCTTCTAAGGTCTGAGAAGTTGAAGATCAAGGTGAAATAGAGTTGTTGAACACTCTAGAAGAAGACCTGTGCAAGGAGTGCACCAGGCCAACACTCAGACGAAGTGTTGAAAGATATCCACTTGAAGGCTAGTCAAGTGCAAGGAGTGGACAAAGGTAAGCATGTCTCAGGTTCAGAAGCTCAAAAGAGCATTGGGTTTCTAGGAGGGCACCAGGAATCCTTTAAAGGAAAGCCAAGGGCCGAGACCCTTAAATATTTGAGTTAATTCAAATATTAGGAAGGATAGTGGATTTGCACACAAAAACTCAGTAGAAAGGAACATAAGGCAGAGACACTTTGAGGTCCAAGCCATAGAAAAGATAAGAAGAAGAAGCACAAGTTGAGACCTAGTATTCGGGCTCACAGGAGAAATCTCAAAGGCCGCAACCTTTGACACTTGCAAATTATTTCAAACTTGGTAGAAAGCCAAATCTCAGGAGGAGGAAGGACAACAATGTTAGATCTGTTGTTGGAGGCAATATGGACCATTGAATCCATGTCAAGACACCCAAGGGAATGCATTGAGGAGAGGAACAAATCCCATCCGTCGGATATAAGCACGTGGATTGATAGTCGTCTGATCCAGAGGTAAGGTGCATGAGCTTAAGTTTCTTTGTGTGCACAGGAGTGAGGATTCACTAAAGTCCTGAAGAGGTTAGGGACCATCCATCGTCTAGGTTGACAGGTGGCGAAAGATCATAATTTTTTTTGGGAGGAATAGATTCGGGGAATTTGCGTGGAGAAAACACCGTTTCCTACAAAGTAGCAAAGTCGTGAAGAGATCTTAACCATTGGTCACAAGGAGACACATGGGAGTGGATTGGAAAATCCGGGAGATACAGGTTCGAAGGATTTGAGTGTGGAGCAGGTGAGATATTCACGAAGTCGCGAAACTTGAAGTATAGCTGGACCATCAGATCCAGGAAGACATGTGGTGGATATCTACGTGTTTCGAAGTAAAGGTACTCTAGAAGAATTGAGGAGAGGAGATGAAAGGACTCATGAAGTCTGAATTCATGAGGTCATTAGGGCCTTCCATGAAGGGGGACACTTGGCAGAAGATCTATTAGTCTGAAGACTTAACACTCTGGAGGTTCTATGGAGAAGTGGTTCAGAATTACCCGAAGCGTCGGAGCCCAAAATTATGGCGGGCCATTGATTTAAGGAAGTGGTGGGGATCATTGATCCTTGCTCTAGTTATGTTCATGGTTCAAGGTCCAGATAATTTGGCGAAAGCTGCAGTCGAAACGATCGAATCCAGGAATTCGAACACGCCTTTTGAGAGAAGCCCTAGGTCACAGCCCGAGGTCGCATGAGGAAGGGGGCCTAATAGAAGGAGCTAGGGCCCGTTGGCATTGAGATTTGAACAACGCTAAGGAGAGGGCCCATGTGTACCATATGAACTGTGCCTTAGGAGGAAAGAGGGCCTATGTAAAATCAATTGGGGTTCAAGCATGAGCTCGAAGAGTCGATCTGACTCAGTGTTTTGAACGATCCTTGATCGAGAGGTCGTGCAACCCTAAGGAGAGAAGGGGGGGCTACACCAGGTGGTACCAGAGCTCCAGATTTGATTTATGTAGGGAGAGGAGATAAAAGAGATAGTATGATAAAAGAAAATGGTATCAGAAGCTTGATTTCTCTTGTGAATAGTAGGTGAAGGGAAGACAGAGTGTGGTGCTTTGTAAATACTATTGCAAGGTGTGCAACGAATGGTAGACATCCAAGTGGGATGAAGGTGAATAAAGAAAGATGCCTATTGAAGGTCATAAGCGTGGTCAAGGCAAGGACCGCCAACAGAAAATCAAGGCAGAGATGGACAAAGAGCTTGAATAAATAAGAGAATAAATGGACAGGCTAACGCTGAAGATGAAATAGGAGGAAAATGTATGTTGGAGGTACGAGTGGCCAATGAAGAAGAAAGAAAGGTGGCATGTTAAAAATTTGTTGGCTAGAAGGCAACAACGAGAGTTGTAGAAGTGGTTGAGGCATGCTAAAACCATCAATGACACAAGAGGAGCAGGTTTTCATTTGCTAGCCAAAGGTTGGAGAAAGCCTCAGTGACGAGGACAAGAGATCAAGTAGAGATCTCGTAGAATACCAGGAGGGTAGTAGTGAGCTATCAAATTGCCAGGAGGGAAATGAGATGAGATCGATGGAGGATCTCTTGAAGTTCCAGGAAGGCATTGATGAAATTTTAGATTTCTAGGTGGGAAATGAAATGAGATCAGTTGATCTCATAAAATGCTAGGAGGGAAGGAGTGAAATCCCAAATTATCAGGTGGGTAAGGGAGAAACGATTAACTCAAATGAGAGTTCATATCAGCAAGGATAAATGATAGAGGAGGATCAAAGGAGCATTTTGATCATTAGGGGAATTCAAATATCCCTTCCAAGCATCCAAGCAGAGGCTAGCATGTGTGTTGCAAATGAAATAGAAGAAGGACATCCAATTGTGACTATCATAGAGGAGGAGAAGGAGCAAATACTTAAGTCCGCCCCAACAGAAAAAGAGGAGCACACAATTGAGTTTCTCACTCCATGGGAGATGGATTTGAAGTTACTGGAGGATTGGTTGGAAAGTCCAGAACCAGAGAAGGATTGCCAGGATGCAGTCATGCAAAGAGAACTAGAATGCAAACATGAGGAGAAGCTGGAAGAAGCTGGGAGTGTACCAGTAGGAGAACTAGAAGAATTGGATTCTACACTAGAGTGGCAAGTCAAGGCCAAATAAGGAGACGACAACATGGGAGATCGATATGATCTTCCATTTACTTAGCATGAGGAGATGTAGCAGAGCAATATGCAAATAAGGATCCAACCAGTGGACAAGTTGGATAGAGAAATAGAGGAGATAAGAGAGATGATGTTGAAATCATCACAAGTAGCTATCAACAAAGAGAGGCTGAGAAAAAGGAAGCCTGCAATAGCAGTAGGGAAGAAGCAACAGTAGTAGAAAAGAAGAGAAGCATGTGGACAAATCCAAAGAAGATTTTGGGATCCAGGAGGATTTCAATAGTAGGGAAGAGGATCTCATGAGCAGGAGCTGATGATTTTCCCAGCAATGGAGTATGATGTAGGAGCATCGCTCCACCTTAGCATGCACCAACTAGCCAGCACATCAAAGTGCATTCAAGGAGGGGAGAGGTGCCAACCCTCTCATTTTCCCCTCAAATTTAAATTTCAAATGTAATAATAAATGAAATTAAATGTTGTAAGGCTAGAAGACACGATTTGGTGCCTTTGTACAGGCTGTAGGTGAGGTCTCCTTTAATGGCTAACAAGATGATGGGATCTAGATCCGATTGAGACTAGATGGCCATTGAACGTAATTCAATGTAATTTTTGAGAGTTAGGTGAGTTGGAGGGAGAGCTTGAGGAGCCCCTCTTTTGTAAAAGTCTCTTTGTATCAAAATTCATGAGAGGGAACTAGCATAAAGCGTAGATGAGCGAGTAGATAGCTCAAGAGAGGAGAGAGCCTTGACTCTATAGCAGTCCGAGATCACACATTGTATTTGAAATTCTGATATTAATACAAATGAACATGTTTCATTGTTTATGGAATCCTATGTGGTGAATGTTTACTTTATGTTGAATGTGTGTTTATGAATATATGTTGTAGGTGCATGTGTTAGGTTTCATCTACAGGATAAAGATAGACTTCTCTATCTTTGAGAGTTTGTTGGAATTGTTTCTGGGTTCTTTAGGCAAAGTGCAAGGAGTGCATGACAGAGTATTGGAAACTCTATGAGCCAACGCAAGGAGTGCGTATCTGAACTCTTTCAATTCAGAGAAGAACATGCTAGGAAGGCACACCAAAACATATACAGATTCAAGAGGATCCTCAAGGTTGTTGAACACCTTGGAGGAGAGATTGTGCAAAGGAAACATAGAGACGATAGGGCTACTAAATACCCTAGAGGAAAGTCTGTGCAGGAGTATGCATAGCACAAACTTATTGAGGACTCTGTAGAGATCTTCCAGGAGGGAATTGAGTAGGTGCAAGTGTGCACAAGAAGAACTATGTCTCGAGCTTTGAAAGAAAGGAAGTGTAAAGGAGAAGACACTCACAGAGTTACTAAACACTTTGTAGGCTTAGCAAGGAGTGCTTGAGTAGATGTTTCCAAGAGGGCACATGTATCCCTTTGAGGAAAAAATGGAAAGAGACCTTATGAGGTCCGAGAAGTTGAATCTCAAGGTGAAACAGATTTGTTGAACACTTTGGAAGAAGACCTGTGCAAGGAGTGCACCAGTCCAACACTCAGACGAAGTGTTGAAAGACAACCACCTGAAGGCCAGTGAAGTGCAAGGAGTGCACAGAGGTAAACCTATCTCAGGTTTAGAATCTCAGAAGAGCATTGGGTTTCCAGGAGGGCACAAGAATCCTTTGAAGGAAAGACAAGGTCCGAGACCCTTAAAGATTTGAGTTAATTCAAAGATCGGGAAGGATAATTCCTTTGTGCATAAAACCTTAGCAGACAGGAACAGAAGGCTCAGACACTTCGAGGCTGAGCCACAAAAAATATCAGAAGGAGAAGCACAATTTGAGACCCAGTAGTCAGGCTCGCGGGATAAATATCAAAGGCCACAACCTTTGACACTTGAAAATTCCTCCAAACTTGGGATAAAGGCAAAGCTCAGGAGGAGGAGTGACAACAATGTTAGATATGTTGTTGGAGGAAATTTCGACCATTGAATCCATGTACAAACACCTAAGGGAATGCGCTAAGGAGAGGAGTAGATCCCATTTGTTGTATCTGGGCACGTGGATCGACAGTCATCCAATCCATAGGTAAGGTGCACGAGATTTAATTTTCTTTGTGTGAACAGGAGCAAGGATTCGCCGAAGTCCCGAAGAGGTTAGGGATAGTCCATTGCCCAGGTTGACAGGTGGTGAAAGATCAGAGAAAAGTTTGGGAGGAAGATATTCAAGGAATTTTCATGGAGAAAACACTATTTCCTACGAAGTCACGAAGCAATCTTAACCGTTGGTCACAAGGAGACACATGGCAGCAGATTGGAAAATCTGGGAGATAGAGGTCCTGAGGATTTGAGTGTGGAGTGGGTGAAATATTTGCGAAGTTGCGAAACTCAAAGTAAAACTGGACCGTTAGATCCAGTAAGACACGTGGTGGAGATCTGTGTGTTTAAGAGAAAAGGTACTTCGGAATAATTAAGGAGTGGAGATGCAAGGACTTGCGAAGTTCGAAGTCATGAGGTCATCTAGGTCGTCCGTGAAGGGGGACACTTGGCATAAGATATGCTAGTATTGATACTTAGCACTCTGGAGGTTCTGTGGATAAGTGGTTCAGAATTACTCGAAGCGTCGGAGCCCAAAATTTTGGCGGGTTGTTGATTTAAGGAAGTGGTGGGTATCATTGATCCTCATGCCAGTTATGTTTGCAGTTCATGGTTCGGGGAATTTGGCGATGACTACAGTTGAAACGGTTGAATCCAGGAATTCAGAAGCGCCTTTTGAGGGAAACCCTGGGTCACAGCCCGAGGTCGCATGAGGAAGGGGGCCTAGCAGAAGGGGTTATCACCCGTTGGCATTGAGATTTGAACAACGCTAAGGAGAGGGCCCGCGGGTACCATACGACCTACGCCTTAGGAGGAAAGAAGGCCTGTGTAAAATTAATTGGGGTTCAAGTAGGAGCCTAAAGAGTTGATTTTACTAGGTCTTTTGAACGATCCTTGACCGGGAGGTCGCACAACCCCGAGGAGAGAAGGGGGAGCTGCACTAGTTTCCTCTCCACACCTAATCCAAGGCACTAAATCCTATTCTAATTGGTGTACCCTATAAATTAAAAAATTCTAATTGATTTTAAAATTAAGCGTTAATTTTAGTAGCTTGATTACTCAAAGGTGCAGTAGTGAAACTCGTGATGTTATTTTAGAGATGAGAAGAGAGGAGTTAACGAGATTTTAGAACATTGTGCTTTAAATGAGAATGAAAGTAAACTAAGTCCTACAAATGAAGATTTGGCACTTTTAACTTCCAAAATGAAAACTTTTCAAATGAAAACCAAGATCCTAATATGAGGCTTGAGTGAGGCAGAAGAATACTAACTTGGTTAGCTCTAAGCCTAGACTTATTGGAGGAAATAGAGGCTCACTTACGTATGTGCAACACAAGGTTACTTAAGAACTCACTCAAGCCATTGGTACAAGAAGCCATCTTCAGAAATGGGGCCCTAGGACTGGAGAATTGCCTATGTCAGGTTTTCTAAGAGTGATAGTAAGTGGAATGAAGAACGAAAATTAAGACTATATCGTGATACAGTGTCCTAGAATGCTCTATTGTTCCAGATGTAATGCAACTACTTAAAATTTCAGGGAAGAAGGAAAGAAGGAACTTTGGGTTGATATTTATTTTCTTTATAAACACAACCTAAGATACGACAACGAATAAAACATGCAAAGTAACATGCAAATGCATTTGAGAAACTTCTTTTTCTTTTTTCAAAATGAATACAAGGGAAAGGGATGAGAAATTTTTTTACACTTAACTACAATTTTTTAAATTTTTATATGCTTGTGAAATGAAAACAACAAAATGACTATTTCTTTTCTTTTCAAAGAATTCCAAGAGAGAAGGAGAACAACCAAGAGATTGACTTAGGTTCGAAACCACTGTAAAAAAGTAGGGATTCACCAGGATCCAAAGGAGAACCTAAATCTTAAAAGAACACCTTCAACCTTGATAAAAGACAGAAAGAAACAAAGACAACTATACAAGAGTATTTCTTTACAATTTTGTAAATAATATGAGACTAAAATCTTGTCAAACAATAGTTAACATAGGTCTCTGGCACTCAGCAGGACCTGGGAAACCAAAGGTTTCCTAGAAGAAATGAAAAGTTTTTGAAAAAACTCTTCAAAAGAACAGACATGCATGATGTGCACAGTTAGCCTACGTATGTACGCGAGATGTGTTAAACTAAGGGCACGTGTGTACACGATGTGGGTATATACCAATGAGCATATAAGAATGGGCAAACTCAAAAAGAGATAAAATTCAGAGTGACCACCCAGATCAGGGAAACTGGTAAACACCTAGAAGGTGACCAAAGACTCTCATAGACTCAAAAAACACAGAAAAAAAAAATAATTCAAACCAAAAAGAATCTCCTAACAAGACCCTAGAGAGCCTCCCTAATGGAGTCGCCAATTCTTATTAGGGGAAAAATCCCCCTAATCAAGGTCTAGTGACTAGGTAGAGCAATTTCACCTTAAAAGATAAAATTACTCATATTCCACCCAAATCTAACAAGGCCTAATGACAATTAAGGAAAGGGAGGGAAAATAAAGTTATGCACCTTAAGTCTTTTCGTTTATAGTAGATCCTTTCCTCTCGTTGTTTACTTGTGGATTGTAGGACTCCTCCCAATGCTCGCATGAAACAACTTCAGAGAACAATATACAAAAACATATGCATAATCACCAAGATCATTTAAAGGCCTAAATATTCATGAAATCAATTTAGAAATATAAATATGAAGACACATAGATTTGGGACAAGAAAATTCTCTTTCATTGAAAATAAGATGATAAGATACAACCTTAATCTTTCCAATGTTTCTCCACGAACCTCTCCTAGGTTCCTCTAATTAGAATCCAAGTGCACCAATCCCAAAATGATATCCTCACAACCAACATGCCAATAGAAGGAAATAGATGGATTGTATAAGGAGAATGAATGAATGGGAATGTTGAGGATGAAAACTTAGAACACGATGCGTGGGCTTGGAATTAAAGGGAGAAATTTTGGCAGAGTTCACTTGCCTCTTCTTTCATATATTCAAATGATCCCCCTAGGGCCCTTTTTATATGGAGAAATGATTGTTATTCGGTTTCCAGAAGGGATACATGAGGTAAAATGGTCGTGCAACCAAAAATACCCATAAACTCCGCGAGAAAGCGCAATTTTTTTTTAATTTTTTTAAACTTTTGAGAGTACACATGGGTTGTTAGTTTTTCAAGTCGCATATGTACACATACTGCATGTGTATTAGGGAACCTACACCATACAAAAATATGTTTTTTAAGAGGAACCTCAACAAAAGTGGTTGGAAAATGTGTAAATGAGTAGGCTAATGTAAAAAATGCATAGCAGTGGAATTTTTGTTCTAACAATTGTTGGTTAACTTAGGTGCATCCTTTCATATGACTCCCCTTAGGTAGTGATTCTGTGAATATGAAAAGTATGATGGAGGTGATGTTTTCCTATGTGATGAATCGACAACCAAAATCATATGAAGAGGAAAATTCAAGTTGAAGATCACAAATGGAAGGATTAGAACACTTCCTAGTGTTCTGTTCATCCCATGATTGGCCAAAAAGTTGATTTTTGTAAGAAAAATGGATGATGCAGGGGTAAAAACAATGTTTGAGAAAGAAATCTACAGGATGGTTCAAGGAGCAATGGTGTTGCTAAAGGGAGTTTGGATTGGAACTATGTATAAGTTGTAGGAAAGAACTATTAGTGATTGGTGTAATAGTTCCATTGTTCGTGAGATTGGAGTTGAAGAAGAAAAAACTCCTACTCTCTCTCGAGAAAATACTATTTTGTGGCATCAAAGACTGGGGCATATCAGAGAGAAATTATTTTGACTACTACATGGTAAATGTATGGTTGAAGGTATGCCTAACTGCTCTCTAGATTGTTATTTCTATGAACATTGTGTATGTGGTAAGCAAAATTGGGTAATATTTCCTTCCGGTGCAATGAGGAAAGAGGAGATTTTAGAGTTGGTGCACAATGATGTGCTTGGACCTATGATGGTTCCATCACTAGGAAAATTATTGTACTATGTCTCATTTATAGATGACTTCTTTGGGAATACTTGGATATATTTCCTCAAGAAAAAATATGAAGTCTTTGACAGGTTTAAAGAGAGTAGGGCTCTTGTTGAGAATCAAATAGATAAAATAATTAAGGTGTCGAGGATGTATAATGGTGGAGAGTTCTGCGGAAATGAATTCAAATAATTCTGTAATAAGTGCAGTATATCAAGGAATAATAATTGTCCATATACACCTCAATAGAATGGAGTTGCATGAAGGATGAAAAGGACGTCGATGGAAAAATGTAGGTGCATGCTCAATGGTGCTAGATTGGGACAAGAATTCTAGGAAGAGAAAATGGGTATTGCATGTTATCTGGTCAATCGATCACCCTCATCAACACTGGATAACAAGACTCCACACGGGGTATGGAATGGTAAGAACCCCTCTCTCACACATCTTAGGTTATTTGGCTGTGAGTCCTATGTTCACGTTCCAAAGGAAAACAAGAGTAAGCTAGAGAAAAATGATGAAAAATGTATCTTTATTGGATATAAAGATGGTCTGAAAGGTTATAAGCATTGGAACCCATAAAATAAGAATGTAGTGTATAGTCGAGATGTGTTATTTAAAGAAATCAAATATGTTGTCAAAAAGGAAGTCCTACAAAGGAAGGAGGAACTAGAGAAAATAAAGTTTTAGTTAAAGGATGATGACTCAAACTCTACAGAAGAACATGAATTAGAAGAAGAAGATCCTCATACTCCAATATTGAGAAGATCGGTTCGGAAAACAAGGAAACTATAAAGGTATACTCCACTTGATTTTCGTTCCAATTTTTCTTTGTCTATTACTGATGATGATCCTATAAATTTTAGGGATTGAATGGATTCAAACGATGGAAAACTATGGAAAAAGGCCATGGTTGAAGAAATGACAGACTTTGACAAGAATGCGACTTGGGATCTAGTGGAGTTGTCAAATGGAAGAAAACACATTAGTATAAAATTGGTGTTTTAAAAGAAGTTGAATGAAGAAAGAAAAGTGGAGAAATACAAATCTTGGTTAGTAGCAAAAGGTTATTCCCAAGTTGAATTAGGCTTTAATACCTTTCAACTAGAATGTGTTATGTAATTGTGACTTAGGATGGTGACTCGGTAAAGCTAAAACGAGGCTAGAGTGCCTGGGGAATGTAATACTTTGAACATATTAATAAAACACATCATTTGTTGCAAGACAGATAAGGACAAGAGAGACAGGGGGATATGATTTCATGAAAGAGGGGGATAAAGGAGATACGTCTTTTTATTATTATTTATTTACCCATATTGGCTTTAATTGAGAAAAGTGGTTACATGAGCTTCTTGGGGGGAAGGGTACGTGGTTCTTGATTTCATGTAATTATATAAACACCTCTTGTGGCATGTTTTAAGGTTCTTCTCCATTCACTCTTACCCTCTTTCATGGGGGGTTAATCATTCATTGTTAATTATTCATTCACTCCTCATTTGTGTTCTTTGTTTCCTAACTGGTAGCACTAGGTTTCTGGAGAGAAATGGAACAACCTAAGGGAATGCATGGCATAAAACAAAGTTCATTTCTTTTGGTTGTGCGGGATGGATGGGAAGAGAGATGGAAATTAGGATTACTGCATGGTTGGGAAAACATGAGATCTTGTTAGCTAACTGTTGTGTTTTTATATTTTTCCTAGGTCCCATCCTCATGGATTCATAGCCCTAGCTCGGGGGTGACACTGTTGTTGAGATTGAATGAACAACAATGTCTATGGTTGGGAGGGACGTCCTTGGTTTGCAGCCAGTTTGTGAATGTTTACTTGAAAAGATAAGTTCTCTATATGTTTGTTTTATAATGTATATTCCATTGTGTATTTATTTATCTCGATTCTTATTTATAGTATTCCCACTTGTTAGTAATTGATGTGCATGGCATGTTTTAGAATTCTTTTTTAGTCTAGCATCAATCTTGATTATTGCATGTATGATTTTTTTTTTCTTTCATGCTTCTTTATTAATTAAATTGCTATCATAATTTGAAATTAGTTCAAGAAGTGCAATAATGAGCTCAACCTACTAGTGTTCGTGTATGTTACAAATCAATTGGATGAGAAAAATACAATATGTAGTGGCACTCTCAACTATAGAAGTAGAATACATGACAAACATTCATGCAAGCAAGGAAACATTATGGTTACAAAGATTGTGTTTAGGTGTTGGGTTGGTACAACAAGCTGTAAGGATAGATTATGACAGTCAGAGTGCAATCTTCCTAGTGAAGCACTAGACTTATCATTCAAAGACAAAACATTTTGATGTTCCGTATCACTTTGTGAGAGACATGGTTGAAGACAAGAAGGTGTTGTTGATGAAGGTGGACACTTTGGATAATGTTGCAAATTCATTAACAAAATCTGTGAGCATTGAGAAGTTATCTTGGTGTAGAATATCTATGGGCATTGTTTCCCTAGATTGTTGACTATGTAATCTTGTAACCCCTTGTATGCAAAGAAAAAAACAAGTGGGAGAATGTTGGGTATGTGTTATATTGTTTGTAAAATTGATCTCGTGTACTATACACTGATATGGGAGCAAAGGGGGTCTCGGGGGTTCATCTGTTTTTAGCGGTTTTACAACACATGCTTTTGTCATGGTTTTATAATTCCGGTTAGGAAATTAGGGTTGTTGACTAATTTAAGTTAATGGAATAGGGGTTTGGTTTCCATGAGATCCTATATGTATATTGTATTGTAAACAATGAAAAATATGATGAAAATAAAATTAGAGGTGCTTCTCTAAACATGTTGTTGGTTTTCCCGGTTTTGGTTTCTAGGGTAAAAATCATTGTGTAATATGTGTGTGTGTGTGTGCCATTGTATATTTTCTGTTTTTATTAAGAATATGTAAATAATAATTTATTTTAAAAGGTTAAAACATACATATTCAAAAGGATCTTTAATCATAAAAGGTTGTAGAGGAATGGTTGGCTTCTTCTCCCTGCGAGCATACTTCTGGCATATATTGCACTTCTGGACATATGTGTGTGCATCCTTGAATGTTGTTGGCCAATAATATTTATCTCTCATGATCTTTTGAGTTATTATATCACCAATTAAATGTGATCCAATAGGTCCACCATGGAGGTTTGCAAGGACTTTGTTAGCATCCTATTTCTCAAGACATATAAGAAAAACACCATCATAGTTTTTCCAAACATGATGCAATTAATAATGATGCCATTAATAATATGGTACCACTAAGATTATATGAGCCACAATGCCATCTTATTATTTGAATTTAAATGAATAGGAGGAGTACCATGTTGTAGATATTGTTTGAGATTTTTATACCAAGATAAGAATCTATCTCAGCACGAACATAGATAATCTCTTGTGTGTTTATCCAACCTTCTTCCAATGGATTAGTGGGGCCCAATGTTTTTGTTTCTGACCTACATAGACCTTGAACCTTGCCTATGATAATAGTTTTGAACTCTAAATCATATTCTTAGATGTTTGTCTTCTAATTTTCTTTTAGTTCAGATTTCTTTTTGTACGAATAGTGACCTCATGGTTGGGTGCGGGTACTATCACCTTTTTGTGGTTTTTCTTTTTATTATTTTATGAACAAATAAATATTATTTATCAATTAATGGTTATTTCAATTTTCCCTTTGTATATCAATGTTCATAAATGAAATCAAACACTCATTCCCTTTCTCTTCCTTTTGTGTGAGAATTTCTCTTCCTTTTGTATGAGAATTTTTACAAGACAATGATCATATGCCAATGTATACAATGAGAGGTATTTATTGAAATCTAGATTATGCAATGCCAGTTCTGCAACTAAAACATGCTTGACTTTTTCAAATCATTATTTCTCAACAAAAATCCATTTGCAATGTGGGTCATTCTTTATCATCTCTTTCCGAGGTTTGACAATTTCAACAAAGTCGACTATAAATCTATGCACAAAATTTATCTTCCTAAAGAAGGACTACATGGACTTCTTACCGTTAGACATGGGAATTTGCATGATGGTTTTGGTTCATTCTAGATCTACATAAATCCCATCTTTAGCAATGATGTCCATGAGTAGTTTTTCTTCTAAAAGAGTGAAGATACTCTTTTTTGGATTTAGAGATATATTGTACTGCATCGTTGGAAAATATGTTTTAAAAGAGTGAATATACTCTTTTTTGGATTTAGATATATATTGTATTGCATCGTTGGAAAATATGTTTTAGGTGAAGAAGTTGGTCTTCACTTTTCTTGGATTACATAGTAATGCCATCTAGGTAAACCTCAAAATTCTTAAAAATTTCTTATGGATTGGTCCTCTCAATGCTATGTCAATGGAACATTGGAATTCCACACTTTTGTTTATCAATATAAAGGGAATTCTTCAGTATGTCGTATATTCCCAACTTCATGTGGAAGGTGGTCTTTAATATCACCTACCAGAAATTGGTTGTACCCAAAGAACCCATGTAGCAAAGCGAACATTTCAGCACCAGAAACTAGATACAAGTTATGTTCCATTAAAGGAACATGGTAATTGTAATATCCCCAAAAATATTAGAATATTAAATTCTAAGTGTACTTGAGAATAAATTTATGTTTTTGGAAAATTCGGATTTGGAAATTATTGCCATTTATGGCAAATCTGAATTTGGAATTTTATTATTGTAATTAATTATTTTGATGACTGATGGGCAAATATTTGACTTTCCCAACTAAATTATTTTATTTTGACACATGTAAAAGACAAATTTTTATAAATTAAATGTTGGAAGACAAAAGGAACAACCGGGTTAAAAATAGATGACCATGACTCCATGAGTGGGGAACAAATTTGAGTTACCTCAAGGCTAATTTTTACAAGTGGCAAATGTGGAATTTGACCACCAGTAGCCCCTAAAAATCAGGGATTTGTAAGGCTGCAATTTTCTCAAGGAGGGAAGGAAAGACCTAGGTAAAAGATGCATATAAAAACAACATATGGAGGAGGTAGGACGTTGCTTAGTATGTTGGAGAAAGGAAATCTATTTTTGTTGTTATGAGCACTGTGAGTGCAAGGAAAATGAATTTCTAAGTTGTGGATGGTGAATGTAGTGGAAGAGGATCATTTTAGTTTACCCTTATGGACTCATGGTCAGGCTAGGGGGTGAATAGGGAAAGTGAACTTGGCTATTATGTTCTACGGTTGGGTGGAATGTGGTTGTTCCATTTTTATCCCAGCATGAGGTTTTTAGATATGTACCTTGACTTGCATTCCTTGTCAATATTATGTTTGATTATTAATTGTTAGGAATCTGATGGTTATGTGATGATGGTATATATATATGTGTGTGTGTGTGTGTGTGTGTGTGTGTGTGTGTGTGTGTGTGTGTGTGTGCTCTCCTTGCAGAAATAACAAAACTATTGTATGTTCTATTAATCATTAAATAGGGTTACACATATATATAAATGACTGTATATACACATATATGTAATCATACATAAATAAATGAAAGAACTGTTATATGATCCTACTGTTCATTAAACAAGGTTATACATATATATAAATGACTGTATATACACACATATGTATTCTTACATAAATAAATGATAGAACTGTTGTATGATCCTAGTGGTCATATAGCATGGTTATATATATTATATATATATATATATATATATATATATATATATATATATATATATATATATATATATGACTCTATATACATACATATGTGTTCATGCATAAAGGAAAAATAGAACTATTGTTATGTTCATATTGACCATTGGTTTATTTATGTTGAATTTCTATTCAGATCGATATAACACCACATAGAATAGATAGAAAGAATAACAGTTCGAACACAACTTTCATTACTACAGAAAACATAGTGGTGAACTCAAAGTATCTTATGAAATAAACCCTTGTATTCAATGAAGCACTGTTCAAAATATTACAGTATCATAGACGAAAGACTCCACAGTAACTTGTAAAGTAAACAAAATTCTAAGAAGTACACAGAAAATCCTATTGTAATCAAAGTAAGGTACACCTAGATCGGAACTCGAATACCTTTTGAGCAAGAGGTGTCCTTGATCCACTTCCCTCGATTGCATAAACCAACAAAAGGAGAAAAACGAGGGTTTAAAACTCTATGCTAGTATTTTTTCCTTCTATGGAATTTAAGTATAAAGAATAAGTTAAAAAATACTTAGCTTGAGTTCGGTGAAGAACTAGATAGCCACTTGTGCTTGTGTGATAGCCATGATCCAAAAGGGGGAGGAGTGGACCCAAAATCGACCGATGGGCACCCTCACAAAACAAATGAGGGCCCCATCATTAATTTAGTGTAACTGTGCATAAATATTCATTTATAAAATAGAGAAAGTGAAAGTAAATAACAAGCAACGAATATAGACTGTGCATAGGCTAAGAAAACAGAGTATATAATTTACACATAGTGTAATCTACAATTCCTACAAGGATTAACACTATTATCTATAACTACATAGAGCACAATTATGAATCCCCAGAGAGGGTATAAATTCATTTACATACACAGAGAATAAATTACAATTTACAGAGTGTTGATAGATATATTTTACACAATGTAATTACGAATCCCCACAGAGGGTAAGAAATATGTTTGCATACACAGAGAATGAATTACGATTTCACATAGTGTTGATATATATATATATATATATATATATATATTACACAACATAATTATGAATCCCTACAGAGGGTAATAAATGTGTTGCATACACAGAGAATGATTTACGATTTACAAAGTGTTGATACATATATTTTACATAGCGTAATCACGAATCCCTACCTTGGGTAAATAACGCTTCATACTCAGAGCATAAGTCACAATTTATATAGTGTTGATATATTCTACATAGAGCGTAATTATGGATCCCCACAGAGGGTAAACGATGCTACTATACACACAAAGCGTAAATTATGATTCCTACATACTATTAACATAGTTTACACATAACTTAATTACAAATTTCATAGAGTGATTTACACTGCGATTTATAATTTTACATAGGACGAAACCCACAAAACTCCCACAGAGAATTTATTCTACCCAGAATATAAATGGAGGGATTTCCCACAGAGGGTTATTGGATATATATATATATATATATATATGCGTAAATGGTAAATATGAAAATCCCTACGGAGTTCGACAATAGAAAAATTGGGAAGGAGACAAACCAGGGTTCGACCCTTAAAACATTTTGAGCCATGAAAGAACCGTAACAAGCATGGAAAAAAGAACAATGGACAATCAAGGAAAAAGTAATAGCCTCCAGACTTGAACCTTAAACACAGAGTAACCTCAAGAGAGAAATTCCTAAGTTGGCGTAACGATAATACAATGAAAAACCTTAACAAAGAGTGATATGGGGAGTTTCTTAAACAAAGAGTAACCTCGAGAGAGAAACGCCTAAGGTGGAACAATGATAACACAATGCAAAACCCTAGCAGAGAGGGAAATGGGGATTCTGCCCATATACATCTCTTATATTACATTACATCAAACAAAGTATTATTTCACAGAGTTATTTTACTTACCTTGCGCATAGGAGAACCAGATATGTGTCGCCTCCTCCCATATTTTACCAGGGCCAAGCTTCCCAAGTCGTTGGCCTTACAGAGCAGGGGAAAATGTGATCATATAGTGCAACGAGAGTTTTCACATTTCAGTGCCGAGACAAAGTGTTACAAGACCAAAGGGGAAAACAATGGACAGTCATTACCTCAGGGCCTCGTTAGAGGAGTAACACAGTAGGTACGTGCCAGTAACTCTACCATGTGAAACCATGGAGATGGTGACCCTACATTGGATGCGGTGGTCGAAGTGTCAATTTCGGGTGGTACAGTTCAAGTCTCTCCATTAATGGAATAGCCAGGGGTTAAATGCCTACGGGATCTAGACTGACATTCTCCATTAAAACAAATTCAAACCAATTTATTGTTGAGTTGTGTTTCCAGTGAGGTATGGTTACAATATTTACATATGTATTGGTATATGATCACTACTCTATGCTAAGGGCATACATCGCTGGTTTTGACACTTTAATCCTTATGATTAACGATAGGTATATCGTTGGGGATACTGTTAGCATTATGTTAATATTGTAACAGTCTGTGGGTTAAATGATAACTATATTGTTAGGCTAAAATCTTATGTCACGATAGTATCCATATAACAGACTATATGTTAAACATTATGCAATGATATGGATAGGGTTAATGTTATATACTAAACGATATATTTATTGACATGGATAGTGTCAGTACTATGGAATCCATATGATAGTTTACATGGTAAACCATATGTATGTATATCATTATGGATAAGTGTTAATTGTTATGGATAAACTATTTAGTTTATTACGCACTGTAACTTTTGGATATCATGACTTAACACAGACATGGTAGATATTATAAGGGTTATTATAGCCCTGACCGCAATTGTATTAATTACAAATAAGTATATGAGTCCAAATCCAATAGCGACGATAAATCTACTTTGTTTACAATAAATGAATTAAAGATATGTTTTTGATCAAATGTTGAAGAGTCAAGGAGTTTTAATGTCCCCTAACAATTTTTTTTTTTTTTTTTTTTATTTGGGAAATTTGGGGTACATTACATATTGTATTAGAGATGAAGGTTACAACACTTGGACCTCAGGGCAAGGCCAAATTATTTAAAGTTTTTATTTTTCTGTTAAAGAAAAACTAACAAATATGTTTACTATTTCAAACAGAAAAAAATTGTTGGTCTGTTGTGATAATGGAAGCACAGAATGAAGAAGAGATCATACTTGAAGAGAATCCTAATCAAGGACTTCATAAAGAACCTGGGCATAACAGGGAAGGAAGTTCATCCACCCAATTTTTGGAAACAATGAAGAACCTTATCGTGGAATTACAAGTGTTTAAAGAAGATCATAAAAAGATGAAAAAAGCACAAGAAGACCAATTAGAAATAAATGAAATGCTAATGCACAGTATAGTAACAAAAAAAGTCCAAAGGTCAATGAAAAAGAGGAAGAAATCAACAAAAGGTCCTCTAAAAACTATGGTCATGAAACATAAAACGAGAAAAGTTCTTCCGAAGACACACACATGGCATGAAACAAAACAACCACATGAAGAAAAAGAAAACAAGTAGATCACTTGGAAGGTGAATTCAAGAAAATAAAACCATCCACCTTTGATGGAGAATCAAGTACGGGTGAAGAGGCTGAAGCATGGCTACTAGATATAAAAAAATACTTCTAGATTTACAATTAATCTAGTAATATGAAATTCATAATGGCCATTTACAACTTGAATGGAAAAACAAGTATTTGGTGGAAAGACTTGAAATTGGCTAAGGGATTGAAAGAGAAACAGATGGACATGTCAGATTTTAAGAAATATTTCAAGAAAAAATATTTGTCAGAAAGATATTACGAAAGAAAGACTATCAATCCAACACCCAAAGTGATCAAGGGGGAGGTAGACCAGTTAACCTGGGAGTCAAGAAAGTTGGGGACAACCCCAGAGAACCATTAAAGTGTCGGGAGTGTGGAGAACCTCACTTGAGGAGAAATTATCCACACTTAATTTCCACAGTAAGAACTACAGTCCATAACCTGGAAGAAGCTTCTACAATAGGGGATATGGGCAAAATCTTGCATAGAATTAATGCAGTTGTGGATGGCAGGCAAGTTGATCATCAATCCACTATCGTGTAGGTTGAAGGTAAATTTCATGATAACCACATTTCTATATTAATTGACCTAGGAGCTAGTCTGAGTTATGTTACTCCTTGTTTAGTTGAATTAAACAAACTCAAGAAAGTAAAGCATGCTAAGTTCTGGTTAGTACAGTTACCCATAGGGACCAAGAGAAAAGTAACAGATTTCATTCTTGAATGTGAACTCAACATAGATGGTCAAAGTACAAAGTTAAGTATGAACATTTTACCTTTGGGATATTACGATATAAATCATTGGAATGGATTGGTTAGAGAAACATAAAGTAATTTTGAACTGTTATGAAAAGTCACTTACTTACAGAGACGAAAACAACACAGTTAGCACACTACAAGGGATCAGAAAACCAGTTTAGGTTAGGCAGATATCAACCATGCAGTTTAAGAAATGTGTGAATAAGGGTTGCCAAGTTTATGCCATTCAAGTAACTAATCTGTTAGAAAATGAAAATAGGCCCAGTCTAGAAGACTTTGCAGTCCTACATGGGTTTAAGAAGTATTTGTGGACGAAATACCAGAACTACCTCCAAGAAGAGAGATAGATTTCTCTATCGATCTACTACTTGGATCTGCCTCGATATCTAAGGCACCTTATAGAATGAGTTTACCCGAATTAATGGAGCTGAAAATTTAGCTTCAAGAACTGTTAGATAAAGAATATATCAGACCAAAAATAAGTATCCTTTATCCAGAATTAACGACCTGTTTGACCAAGTGGGAGGAGAAAAGATCTTCTCTAAGTTAGATTTAAGGACTGGTTATCACCAAGTTAGAATAAAGGACGAAGATGTAAATAAGACAACATTTAGAACACGATACATACACTATGTGTTTGATGAATAGTATATTCAGTCAATATTTGGATAAATTTGTATTGGTGTTTATTGATGATATTTTAGTTTACTCGAAAACAAAAGAAGAACATGAAGAACATATGAAAATAGTATTGCATACCTTAAGGAAACACAAGTTGTATGCAAAATTTGATAAGTGCGACTTCTACCAAAGAAGGATACAATACCTAGGACATGTGATATTTGAAGAGTGTATTGTAGTTGATCTAGAGAAGATAAAATCCATTATGGAATGGACTATCCCTAAGGATGTAGCAGCCATTAGATCATTTATGGGAATTACCGGTTATTACTGCAGATTTATCGAAGGATTTTCTAAGATCTTGTATCCAATTACATATCTATAGAAAAAGGGAATAAGGTTTACTTGGTCACAAAAGTGTTAGGACGAATTTGATAAGATAAAGAGAATGTTAATCGAAACACCTAAACTAAGGGTAGCGGATCCTGATAAAGACTTTATAGTTTGTGTGGATGCAAGCAAAGAAGGCTTGGGAGGTGTCCTAACACAAGATGGACATGTCATATGTTACGAATCATGTAAACTGAAATAACATGAATGGAATTACGTTACACATGATTTGGATTTAGTAGCCATAATTCATGCACTGAAAATGTGGTGACATTATTTAATGGGGAGAAAGTTTTTGCTACTAACCAACAACAGTGGTGTAAAGTTTTTATTCAGTCAACCTGATCTCAACACAAGGCAAGTGAGGTGGCTAGCATTTTTGAGTGAATTGGATTTTGAAGTAAGACACATCAAAGGCAAAGAAAACAAAGTTGTAGATGCCCTAAGTTGAAGGACTAACTGACTTTTTGAGATAAGTATTAGCAAAGAAGTAAATGACATCGAACAAAGAATAAAATTTGCAAGCTGTAATGACGAGAAATACATCAAAACAACAACATAATTACAAGAAAATGCAGAAAAATTTGACAAAACAGATCTAAGTTTGGATAAAAATGGACTGATAAGGTTCAAAAACAGGTTGTACATACCAAATTATGTTGATTTAAAGTAAACAGTTCTTGACGAATTGCACAAAAGGCCATATTCTGGTCATCGAGGATACCAAAAAATGATAACAGCCTTAAGAAAATTATTTTATCGGCCTAACATGAAAAGTGAAACAGATGAATACTTATCGAAATGCTTAGATTTTCAACAGGTAAAAGATGAACATCAACATCCATCCGGTCTGCTACAACCTCTACCTATACCAGAATGGAAGTGGGAGATTATCTCATTGGACTTCATCATGATTTTGCCTAAGACTCAAAAGAAAAATGACTCGATTATGGTAGTGATTGATAAACTTAGAAAATCTGCACATTTATACGTGTGGAATCTGTTTATAAAGAAATTAATATCGATGCAATATTTATGAAAGAAATATTTAGATTGCATGGAATTCCTAGGATGGTGATTTCAGATAGAGATGTCAAATTTACGTCAAGGATTTTTTTGCATGATTGGATACTAAACTGAATTTAGGCACAAGCTACCATCCACAAACGGATGAGCAAACTGAATGAACGAATCAAATTGTGGAAGACATGTTACAAATGTACGTGAGAATGAAACCACCTAAGTGGGAGGAGTACCTACACTTAGTTGAATTTTCTTACAATAATGGCTATCAGACATCATCCAAGATGAGTCCCTTAGAAGCATTATATGGAAGGAAATGCACAAATCTGATTAGCTGGGCTAATCCAGTTGACAGACTTATGATGGGACCATAAATGGTCCAGGAAATGGAGAAAATGGTAAAAAGGGTACAACAAAATTTAAAATAGGCCTAAGACCGACAGAAAAGCTACGCAGATTTAAAAATGAGACAGCAGGAATTTCAAACTGGGGACCATGTATATCTGAAAGTCAAAGTAAGGAGAAACTCCCTAAAGCTAGGAAATTGTTCAAATTTGGCACCCAGGTTTTGTGGCCCCTTCGATATTTTAACTCAAATTGGACCCGTGGTGTATCAACTTGTACTTCCTGCAAACTTAAAAGTTCATAATGTTTTTCATGTTTCCTTATTAAAAAAGTATATTCATGATTCTACTCACATCATTGATTGGAACAAGATGCAGATGGAACCAGAAGGCGAGTTCGAAGAGGAACCTTTGCGCATTCTGGACAGGAAAGAAACAATACTATGGAACAAAGCCATCGCCCAGGTAAAAGTGCAATGGAAACACTTTATCCCTAAGGAGGCCACTTGGGAATTGGAGGAAGATTTGCAGAAATCTTATCCAACCCTATTCCGAGAGAGGAATGAACACTGAGGACAATGTTTTACTTAAGGGGGAGAGGATGTAATATCCCCAAAAATATTATAATATTAATTCTAAGTGTACTTGGGAATACATTTCCATTTTTGGAAAATTTAGATTTGGAAATTATTTCCATTTATGGCAAATCCGAATTTGGAATTTTATTATTGTAATTAACTTTTTTGATGACTTTTGGACCAAGATTTGACTTTCCCAACTATTTTTTTTTTATTTTGACACATGTAAATGACAAACTTTTTATAAATTAAATGTTGGAAGACAAATGGAACATCGAGGTTAAAAATAGCTGACCATGACTCCATGAGCGGGGAACATATTTGAGTTACCTCAAGGCTTATTTTTACAAGTGGAAAATGTGGGATTTGCAAAGTTGTGAATTTCCCAAGGAGGGAAGGAAAGACCTAGGCACAAGATGCATATAAAAACAACACATGGAGGAGGCAGGGCGCTTCTTAGTATGTTGGAGAAAGAAAATCTATTTTTGTTGTTATGAGCACTATGAGTGTGAGGCAAATGAATTTATGAGATGTGGATGGTGATTGTAGATGAAGAGGATCATTTCAGTTTTCCCTTATGGACTCATGGTCAGACTAGGGGGTGAACAGGTCAAGTGAACTTGGTTGTTCTGTTCTATGGTTGGGTGGAACGTGCATGTTCCATTTGTATCCGAGCATCAGGTTTTAGATATGTACCTTGACTTGCATTCCTTGTCAATATTATGTTTGATTATTAATTGTTAGGAATGTGATGGTTATGTGATGATGGTGTATATGTGTGTGTGTGTGTGTGTGTGTGTGTGTGTGTGTGTGCTCTCATTGCAGAAATAGAAAAACTACTGTATGTTCTATTAATCATTAAATAGGGTTACCGATATATATAAATGATTTTATATACACATATATGTAATCATACATAAAGAAATGAAAGAACCATTGTATGATCCTACTGTTCATTAAACATGGTTATACACATATATAAATGACTGTATATAAACACATATGTATTCTTACATAAAGAAATGATAAAACTGTTGTATGATCCTAGTGGTCATTTAGCATGGTTATATAGATATAAATGATTGTATATGCATACATATGTGTTCATGCATAAAGGAAAAATATAACTGTTTCTATGTTCCTATTGACCATTGGTTTGTTTATGTTGAATTTCTATTCAGATCGGTATAACACCACAGAGAATAGATAGAAAGAATAACAGTTCGAATACAACTTTCATTACTACAAAAAACATAGTGGCGAACTCAAAGTATCTTAAGAAATCAACCCTTGTATTCAATCGAGCATTGTTCAAAATATTACAGTATCATAGACCAAAGACTCCACAGTAACTTGTAATGTAAACAAAATTCTAAGAAGTACATAGAGAATCTCGTTGTAATTGAAGTAAGGTACACCTATATTGGAACTCGAATACCTTTCGAGAAAGAGGTGTCCTCGATCCGCTTCTCTCGATTCCATAAGCTTGCAAAAGGAGAAAAATGAGGGTTTTGAAATCTATGCTAGTATTTTTTCTTTCTGTGGAATTTAAGTATAAAAAATAAGTTAAAACAATACTTAGCTTGAGTTTGGTGAAGAACCAGATCGCCACTTGTGTTTGTGCGATAGCCTGTCCACGATCCAAAAGGGGGAGGAGTGGACCCAAAATTGGTTGATGGGTACCCTCGCAAAACAAATCAGGGCCCCATCATTAATTTCATGTAACTGTACATAAATATTCATTTATAAAACAAAGAAAGTGAAAGTAAATAACTACCAATGAATATAGATTGTGCATAGGCTAAGAAAACATAGTATATAATTTACAGAGAGTGTAATCTACAATTCCTACAAGGATTAAGACTACTATCTATAATTACATAGAGCACAATTACAAATACCCACAGAGGGTAAGAAATGCATTTACATACACAGAGAACAAATTACAATTTACAAAGTATATATATATATATATATATTACACAACGTAATTACGAATCCCCACAGAGGGTAAGAAATATGTTTGTATACACAGAGAATGAA
>ML822289.1:105577-119997 GCA_009831015.1 Picea engelmannii
CACAATGTAATTACGAATTCCCACAGAGGGTAAGAAATGTGTTGCATACACAGAGAATGTTGATACATATATTTTACACAGTGTAATCATGAATCCCCAAAGAGGGTAAGTAACATTTTTGCATACATAGAGATTGAATTGCGAGTTACACAATGTTGATATATATTTGATGCCAAGCGTAATCATGAATCCCCACCTTGGGTAAATAACGCTTTTGCATACTCATAGCATAAGTCACAATTTATACAGTGTTGATATATTCTACACAGAGTGTAATTATGGATCCCCACAGAGGGTAAACGGTGCTACTATACACACAGAGCATAAATTACGATCCCTACAGAGTGTTAACATAGTGTACACAAAACTTAATTACAAATTTCATAGAGGGATTTACACTGTGATTTATAATTTTACACACGACGAAACCCACAAAACTCCCACAGAGTATTTAGTCTACCCAGAATATAAATGGAGGGATTTCCCACAGAGATTTATTATATATATATATATATATATATATATATATATATATATATATATATATATATATATATATGCGTAAATGGTAAATATGAAAATCCCTACGGAGTTCGACAATAGACAAGTCGAGAAGGAGACAGAGTAAGGTTTGACCCTTAAAACATTTTGGGCAACAAAAGCACCATAACAAGCATGGAAAGAAGAACAATGGACAACCGAGGAAAAAGTAATAGCCTCCAGACCCGAACCTTAAACAGAGAGTAACCTCGGGAGCAAAATTCCTAAGGTGGCGCAACGATAATACAATGCAAAACCTTAACAAAGAGAAATTTGGGGAGTCTCTTAAACACAGAATAACCTTTGGAGCTAAGCGCCTAAGGTGGAACAACGATAACACGATGCAAAACCTTAACATAGAGCGAAATGGGGAGTGTGCTCATAGACATATCTTATATTACATTACATCAAACATAGTATTCTTTCACAGAGTTATTTTACTTACCTTGCACATAGGAGAACCAACCTCCCATCTTTTACTAGGGTCGAGCTTCGCAAGTCGCCGACCTTACGGGGGAAAATGTGAGCATACAGTGCAAAGGGCATTTTCACATTTCACCGCAGAGACAAAGTGTTACAAGACCAAAGGGGTAAACAATGGATGATTGTTACCTTGGGGCCTCGCTAGAGGAGTAATGCATAGCCTACATTGGACGCGGTGGCCGAAGTGTCAAGACTGGGTGGTACAGTTCAGGTCTCTCCATTAATGGAATAGCCATGGGTTAAATGCCTATGGGATCCGCACTCACATCCTCCATTAAAACAAATTCAAACCAATTTATTGTTGAGTTACAGTCGTGTTTCCAGTCAGGTAGGGTTACAATCTTTACCTATGTATTGGTATATGCTCGCTACTCTATGCTAAGGGCAGACATCGTTGGTCCCAACACTTTAATCCTTATTATTAACAATAGGTATATCGTTGGGGATACTGCTAGCGTTATGTTAATCTTGTAGCAGTTTGTGGGTTAAATGACAAAAAATTACGTCGCCATAGTATCCATATAACAGACTATATGTTAAAATTATGCAATGATATGGATAAGGTTAGTGTTATGCAATGATATGGACAGACTAAATTTTTGTAAAGATTTTCAGCGGGCATTTAATGCCGAATTTACTAAGGGTGGATTTTCCTAAATCTTTTAGCTTCTTTGCACTGCCAAAAGATGTTGACAGATTTAATGCAAGCCGCCACAGTCTCTATTCTTTTATCAACTTTGCATCCAGAAGAAGGAAGACGGTTGCCTGAAATGGATTATGTGCTTCTTTGCACGCTTAGCACCATTTCGCTTGTGATGAATCATGATAGATAAGCTTAGCTCCATTTCATATCTAATGATGATAGACTCTGAGTGACAATTCGAAGAAGATTATTACAATCTTATCCGTTCTCATAAATGATAAAACTCACTTGAATGACATATCTGTAACGTGTAATGTGATGGTGTTGTCATCCTTTACATAAATTGTATTCGGTGGATGCTTGTAGGACATCCAATTGACTTTCAAAGAGACGCATCAGGCCATGGAATTCAGGCGTTCATCGATAAGAAGCAAGGCCTCGGCCTCATCTATGTTTTACAGAGAGTTGCGAGTGCCTAGTACCTTTCTGTGGTTTTTCTTTTTATTATTTTATGAACAAATAAATATTATTTATTAATTAATGGTTATTTCAATTTTCCCTTTGTATACCAATGTTCATAAATGAAATCAAACACTCATTCCCTTTCTCTTCCTTTTGTGTGAGAATTTCTCTTCCTTTTGTATGAGAATTTATACAAGACAATGATCATATGCCAATGTATACAATGAGAGGTATTTATTGAAATCTAGATTATGCAATGCCAGTGCTGCAACTACAACATGCTTGAATTTTTCAAATCATTATTTCTCAACAAAAATCCATTTACAGTGTGGGTCATTCTTTATCATCTCTTGCTGAGGTTTGACAATTTCAACAAAGTCGACTATAAATCTATGCACAAAATTTATCTTCCTAAAGAAAGACTACATGGACTTCTTATCGTTAGACATGGGAATTTGCATGATGGTTTTGGGAATTAGACATAAATCCCATCTTTAGCGATGATGTTCATGAGTAGTGTTTCTTCTAAAAGAGTGAAGATACTATTTTTTGGATTTAGAGATATAATGTACTGCATCATTGGAAAATATGTTTTAAAAGAGTGAATATACTCTTTTTTGGATTTAGAGATATATTGTACTGCATCGTTGGAAAATATGTTTTAGGTGAAGAAGTTGGTCTTCACTTTTCTTGGATTACATAGTAATGCCATCTAGGTAAACCTCAAAATTCTTAAAAATTTCTTATGGATCGGTCCTCTCAATGCTATGTCATTGGAACATTGGAATTCCACACTTTTGTTTATCAATCTAAAGGGAATTCTTTAGTATGTCGTATATTCCCAACTTCTTGTGGAAGGTGGTCTTTAATCTCACCTACTAGAAATTGGTTGTACCCAAAGAAACCATGTAGCAAAGCGAACATTTCAGCACTAGAGACTAGATACAAGTTATGTTCCATTGAAGGAACATGTTAATTGTAATATCCCCAAAAATATTAGAATATTAAATTCTAAGTGTACTTGGGAATAAATTTATGTTTTTGGAAAATTCGGATTTGGAAATTATTGCCATTTATGGTAAATCCGAATTTGGAATTTTGTTATTGTAATTAATTATTTTTATGACTGTTGGACAAATATTTGACTTTCCCAACTAACTTATTTTATTTTGACACATGTAAAAGACAAAATTTTTATAAATTAAATGTTGGAAGACAAAAGGAACAAACAGGTTAAAAATAGCTGACCATGACTCCATGAGTGGGGAACAAATTTGAGTTACCTCAAGGCTGATTTTTACAAGTTGAAAATGTGGGATTTGACCACTAGTAGCCCCTAAAAATCAGGGATTTGTAAAGCTGTGAATTTACCAAGGAGAGAAGGAAATACCTAGGCACAAGATGCATATAAAAACAACATATGGAGGAGGCAGGACGTTTCTTAGTATGTTGGAGAAAGGAAATCTATTTTTGTTGTTATGAGCACTGTGAGTGTGAGGAAAATGAATTTCTAAGATGTGGATGGTGAATGTAGCTAAAGGAGATCATTTAAGTTTACCCTTATGGACTCATGGTCAGGATAGGGAGTGAACAGGGCAAGTGAACTTGGTTGTTCTATTCTACGGTTGGGTGGAATGTGGCTGTTCCATTTGTATCCCAACATGAGGTTTTCAGATATGTACCTTGACTTGCATTCCTTGTCAATATTATGTTTGATTATTAATTGTTAGGAATGTGATGGTTATGTGATGATGGTATATGTGTGTGTGTGTGTGTGTGTGTGTGTGTGTGTGTGTGTGTGCTCTCCTTGCAAAAATAACAGAACTATTGTATGTTCTATTAATCATTAAATATGGTTACACATATATATAAATGACTGTATATACACATATATGTAATCATACATAAATAAATGAAATAACTTTTGTATGATCCAACTGGTCATTAAACATGGTTATACATATATATATAAATGACTGTATATACACACATATGTATTCTTACATAAAGAAATGATAGAACTGTTGTATGATCCTAGTGGTCATATGGCATGGTTATATATATATATATATATATATATATATATATATATATATATATGACTCTACATACATACATATGTGTTCATGCATAATGGAAAAATAGAACTATTGTTATGTTCATATTGACCATTGGTTTATTTATGTTGAATTTCTATTCAGATTAGTATAACACCACATAGAATAGATATAAAGGATAACAGTTTGAATACAACTTTCATTACTACAGAAAACATAGTGGTGAACTCAAAGTATCTTACGAAATCAACCCTTGTATTCAATCAAGCACTGTTCAAAATATTACAGTATCATAGACCAAAGAGTCCACAGTAACTTGTAATGCAAACACAATTCTAAGAAGTACATAGAAAATCCTATTGTAATCTAAGTAAGGTATGCCTAGATCGGAACTTGAATACCTTTCGAGAAAGAGGTGTCCTCGATCCGCTTCCCTCAATTGCATAAACCTGCAAAAGGAGAAAAACGAGGGTTTAGAAATCTATGCTAGTATTTTTTCCTTTTATGGAATTTAAGTATAAAGAATAAGTTAAAACAATACTTAGCTTGAGTTCGGTGAAGAACCAGATCAACACTTGTGCTTGTGTGATAAATTGTCCACAATCCAAAAGGGTGAGGAGTGGACCCAAAATCGGCTGATGGGCACCCTCACAAAACAAATTAGGGCCCCATCATTAATTTAGTGTAGTTCTGTACCTAAATATTCATTTATAAAACAGAGAAAGTGAAAGTAAATAACTAGCAACGAATATAGACTGTGCATAGGCTAAGCAAACAAAGTATATAATTTACACATAATGTAATCTACAATTCCTACAATGATTAACACTGCTATCTATAACTACATAGAGTGCAATTACGAATCCCCAGAGAGGGTAGAAATTCGTTTACATACACAGGGAATAAATTACAATTTACATAGTGTTGATATATATATTTTACACAGCGTAATTACGAATCCCCACAGAGGGTAAGAAATATGTTTGCATACACAGAGAATGAATTACGATTTCACATAGTGTTGATATATATATATATATATATATATATATATATTACACAACGTAATTATGAATCCCCAAAGAGGGTAAGAAATGTGTTGCATACACAGAGAATGATTTAAGATTTACAAAGTGTTGATACATATATTTTACATAGCGTAATCACGAATCCCCAAAGAGGGTAAGTAACGTTTTTGCATACACATAGATTGAATTACGATTTAAATAGCACGTTGATATACATTTGACGTTGAGCATAATCACGAATCCACACCTTGGGTAAATAACGCTTTTGCATACTCAGAGCATAAGTCACAATTTATAGAGTGTTGATATATTCTACACAGAGCATAATTATGGATCCCCACAGAGTGTAAATGATGCCACTGTACACATAGAGTGTAAATTATGATTCCCACATAGTGTTAACATAGTTTACATAGAACTTAATTACAAATTTCATAGAGGGATTTACACTGCGATTTATAATTTTACACAAGACGAAACCCACGAAAATCCCACAGAGGATTTATTCTACCCAGAATATAAATGGAGGGATTTCCCACAGAGGGTTATTGGATGTGTGTGTGTGTGTGTGTGTGTGTGTGTGTGTGTGTGTGTGTGTGTAAATGGTAAATATGAAAATCCCTACGGAGTTCAACAATAGACAAGTTTGGAAGGAGACAGACCAGGGTTCGACCCTTAAAACATTTTGGGTCACGAAAGAACCGTAACAAGCATGGACAGAAGAACAATGGACAATTAAGGAAAAAGTAATAGCCTCCAGACCCGAACCTTAAACAAAGAGTAACCTCTGGAGCGAAATGCCTAAGGTGGCGCAACAATAGTACAATGCAAAACCTTAACATAGAGCGATATGGGGAGTCTCTTAAACACATAGTAACCTCGGGAGATAAACACCTAAGGTGGAACAATGATAACACAATGAAAAACCTTAACAGGGAGGGAAATGGGGATTCTACCCATAGACATCTCTTATATTACATTACATCAAACAAAGTATTCTTTCACAGAGTTATTTTACTTACCTTGCGCATAGGAGAACCAGATTTACATCGCCTCCTCCCATCTTTTACCAGGGCCGAGCTTCCCAAGTCGTCGGCCTTACAGAGCAGGGGAAATGTGAGCATACAATGCAAAGGGATTTTTCACATTTCAGCGTCGAGACAAAGTGTTGCAAGACCAAAGGGGAAAACAATGGAAAATTATTACCTTGGGGTCTCGTTAGAGGAGTAACGTAGTAGGTACGCGCCAATACCTCTGCCATGTGAAACCATGGAGATGGTGACCCTACATTGGATGCGGTGGCCAAACTGTCAATTATGGGTGGTACAGTTCAAGTCTCTCCATTAATGGAATAGCCAGGGGTTAAATGCCTATGGGGTCCAGACTGACATTCTCCATTAAAACAAATTCAAACCAATTTATTGTTGAGTCGTGTTTCCAGTTAGGTAGGGTTATAATCTTTATGTATGTATTGGTATATGATCGCTACTCTATGCTAAGGGAATGCATCATTGGTTCCAACACTTTAATCCTTATGATTAACGATAGGTATATCGTTGGGGATACTGTTAGTGTTATGTTAATATTGTAACAGTATGTGGGTTAAACAATAACTATATCGTTAGGATAAAATCTTACGCCGCGATAATATCCATATGATAGACTATATGTTAAACGTTATGCAATGATATGGACAGGGTTAGTGTTATATACTAAACGATATATTTATATTATGGATAGTGTTAGTATATAATATCCATGAGATAGATAATATGGTAAACAATATATGTATAAATATGTTGATATGGATAGAGTTAAGGTTATGGTATCCATATATTAGTTTATATATATATATATATATATATATATATATATATATATATTATCATGGATAGTGTCAGTACTATGGAATCCATATTATAGTTTACATGGTAAACTATAGGTATGTATATCATTATGGATAAGTGGTAATTGTTATGGATAAACTATTTAGTTTATTACACACTGTAACTTTTGGATATCATGACTTAACAAAGACATGGTAGATATTCTAAGGGCTATGATAGCCCTGGTCGCAATTGTATTAATTACAAATAACTATATGATTCCAAATCCAATAGCGACGATAAATCTACTTTGTTTACAATAAAGGAATTAAAGATATGTTTTTGATCAAATGTTGAAGAGTCAAGGAGTTTTAATGTCCCCTAACAATTTTTTTTTTATTTGGGAAATTTGGGGTACATTACATATGGTATCAAAGATGAAGGTTACAACACTTGGACCTTAGGGCAAGGCCAAATTATTTAAAGTTTTTATTTTTCTGTTAAAGAAAAACTAACAAATATGTTTACTGTTTCAAACAGAAAAAATTTGTTGGTCTGTTGTGATAATGGAAGAACATAATGAAGAAGAGATCATACTTGAAGAGAATCCTAATAAAGGACTTCCTAAAGAACTTGGGTTTAACAACAAAGGAAGTTCAGCCACCCAGGTTTTGGAAACAATGAAAAACCTTATCGTGGAATTACAAGTGTTTAAAGAAGATAATGAAAAAATGAAAAAGGCATAGGAAGACCAGTTAAAAATAAATGAAATTATGATGCGTAGAATAGTAACAAAAAAAGGTCCAAAGGTCAATGAAAAAGAGGAAGAAGTCAACAAAAGGTCCTCTAAAAAATCTAGTCATGAAACATAAAATGAGAACAGTTCTTCTGAAGACACACACATGGCACGAAACAAAACAACCACATGAAGAAAAAGAAGACAAGTAGATCACCTGGAAGGTGAATTCAAGAAAATAAAACCATCCACCTTTGATGGAGAATCAAGGACGGGTGAAGAGGATGAACCATGGCTACTAGATATAAAAAAATACTTCCAGATTTACAATTAATCTAGTAATATGAAATTCATAATGGCCATTTACAACTTGAATGGAAAAACAAGTATCTGGTGGCAAGACCTGAAATTGGCTAAGGGATTGAAAGAGAAACAAATGGACTCGTCAGATTTTAAGAAATATTTCAAGAAAAAATATTTGTTAGAAAGATATTATGAAAGAAATACTATCATTCCAACACCCAAAGTGCTCAAGGGGGAGGTAGACCAGTTAACCTGAGAGTTAATAAAGTTGGGGACAACCCTAGGGAACCATTAAAGTGTCGGGAGTGTGGAGAACCTCACTTGAGGAGAAATTGTCCACGCTTAATTTCCACAGCAAGAACTACAGTCCATAACCTACAAGAAGCTTCTAGAGTAGAGGATATGGGAGAAATCTTGCACATAATTAATGCAACTGTGGATGGTAGGCAAGTTGATCATCAATCCACTATCGTGGAGGTTGAAGGTAAAATTCATGATAACCCCATTTCTATATTAATTGACCCAGGAGCTAGTTTGAGTTATGTTACTCCTTGTTTAGTTGAATTAAACAAACTCAAGAAAGTAAAGCATGCTAAGTCCTGGTGAGTACAGTTACCCACAGGGACTAAGAGAAAAGTAACATATTTCATTCCTGAATGTGAACTCAACATAGATGGTCAAAGTACAAAGTTAAGTCTGAACATTTTACCTTTGGTATCTTACGATATAAATTATTGGAATGGACTGGTTAGAGAAACATAGAGTATTTTGAACTTTTATGAAAAGTCACTTACTTACAGAGACAAAAACAACACAGTTAGCACAATACAAGGGATCAGAAAACTAGTTTAGGTTAGGAAGATATCAACCATGCAGTTTAAGAAATGTATGAATAAGGGTTGCCAAGTTTATGTTGTTCAAGTAACTAATCTGTTAGAAAAGGAAAATAGGCCCAGTCTAGAAGACTTTGCAGTCCTACATGGGTTTAAAGATGTATTTGTGGACGAAATACTAGAACTGCCTCCAAGAAGAGAGATAGATTTCTCTATCGATCTACTACCTAGATCTACCCTGATATCTAAGGCACCTTATAGAATGAGTTTACCCAAATTAATGGAGCTCAAAATTCAGCTGCAAGAACTGTTAGATAAAGAATACATCAGACCAAGTGTCTTGCCTTGTGGAGCACCGGTTCTTTTCATTAAAAAGAAAGATGAGACTTTGAGGCTATGCATTTACTATCGACAACTAAAAAAGATGATGATTAAAAATAAATATCCTTTACCCAGAATTAACGACCTGTTTGACCAAGTGGGAGGAGAAAAGATATTCTCTAAGTTAGATTTAAGGACTGGTTATCACCAATTCAGAATAAAGGATGAAAATGTAAATAAAAAAACATTTAGAACACGATACAAACACTATGAGTTTGTCCTAATTCTCTTTGGTCTTACTAATGCACCTGCAACCTTTATGTGTTTGATGAATAGTATATTTAGTCAATATTTGGATAAATATGTATTGGTGTTTATCGACGATATTTTAGTTTACTCGAAAACAGAAGAAGAACATGAAGAACATCTAAAAATAGTATTGCATACCTTAAAGAAACACAAGTTGTATGCGAAATTTGATAAGTGTGACTTCTACCAAAGAACGATACAGTGCCTAGGACACATGATATTTGAAGAGTGTATTGTAGTTGATCTAGAGAAGATAAAATCCATTATGGAATGGACTATCCCTAAGGATGTAGCAGACATTATATCATTTATGGGAATTACCGGTTATTATCGCAGATTTATCGAAGGATTTTCTAAGATCATGTATCCAATTACATCTCTACAGAAAAGTGAATAAGGTTTAATTCGTCACAAAAGTGTTCGGACAACTTTGATAAGCTAAAGGGAATGTTAACGACAACACCTATACTAAGGGTAGCATATCCTAATAAAGACTTTATAGTTTGCGTGGATGCAAGCAAAGAAGGCTTGGGAGGTGTCCTAACACAAGATGAACATGTCATTTGTTACGAATCACATAAACTTAAATAACATGAATGGAATTATGTTACAAATGATTTGGAGTTAGCAACTGTAATTCATGCACTAAAAATGTGGTGGCATTATTTAATGGGCAGAAATTTTATGCTACTAACCAACAACAGTGGTGTAAAGTTTTTATTTAGTCAACTAGATCTCAACGCAAGGCAAGTGAGGTGGCTAGCCTTTTTGAGTGAATTTGATTTTGAAGTAAGACACATCAAAGGCAAATAAAACAAAGTTGCAAATGCCCTAAGTTGGAGGACTAACTAAATTTTTGAGACAAGTATTAGCAAAGAAGAAAATGACATCGAACAAAGAATAAAATCTGCAAGCTGTAATGACGAGAAATACATCAAAACAACAACAAAATTACAAGAAAATGTAGAAAAAATTGACAAAACAGATCTGAGTTTGGATAAAAATGGATTGCTAAGGTTCAAAAACAGGTTGTACATACCAAATTCTGTTGATTTAAAGTAAAACATTCTTGACAAATTGCACAAAAGGCCATATTCTAGTCATTGAGGATACCAAAAAATGATAACAACCTTAAGAAAATTATTTTATCGACCTAACATGAAAAGTGAACAACTGAATACTTATCTAAATGCTTAGATTTTCAACAGGTAAAGGCTGAACATCAACATCCAGCTGGTCTGCTACAACCTCTACCTATACCAAAATGGAAGTGGGAGATTATTTCGTTGGACTTCATCACAGGTTTCCCTAAGACTCAAAAGAAAAATGACTCGATTATGGTAGTGATTGATAAACTAAGGAAATATACACATTTTATACGTGTGAAATCTACTTATAAAGAAACTAATATCGATGAAATATTTATGAAAGAAATATTTAGATTGCATGGAATTCCTAGGATGGTGATTTCAGATATAGATGTCAAATTTACATCAAGGAATTTTTTGCATGATTGGATACTAACCTGAATTTAGGCACAAGCTACCATCCACAAACGGATGGGCAAACCAAATGAATGAATCAGATTGTGGAAGACATGTTACGAATGTATGTGAGAACGAAACCAACTAAGTGGGAGGAGTACCTACACTTAGTTGAATTTGCTTACAATAATGACTATCATACATCATCCAAGATGAGTCCCTTAGAAGCATTATACGAAAGGAAATGCACAACTCTGATTAGCTGGGATAATATAGTTGAAAGACTTATGATGGGACCATAAATGGTCCAGGAAATGGAGAAAATGGTAAAAATGGTACAACAAAATTTAAAAGAGGCCCAAGACCGGCATAAAAGCTACGCAGATTTAAAAAGGAGACACCAGGAATTTCAAATTGGGGACCATGTATATCTGAAAGTCAAAGCAAGGAGAAGCTCTCTAAAGCTAGGAAATTGTTCAAAGTTGGCACCCAGGTTTTGTGGCCCCTTCGAGATTTTAACTCGAATTGGACCTGTGGCGTATCAACTTGCACTTCTTGCAAACTTAAAAGTTCATAATATTTTTCATGTTTCCTTATTAAAAACGTATATTCATGATCCTACTCATATCATTGATTGGAACATGGTGCAGATGGAACCAGAAGGCGATTTCAAAGAGGAACCTTTGTGCATTCTGGACAGGAAAGAAACAATGCTATGGAATAGAGCCATCACCCAGGTAAAAGTGAAATGGAAGGACTTTAGCCCTAAGGAGGCCACTTGGGAATTGGAGGAAGATTTGCAGAAATCTTATCCAACCCTATTCCGAGAGAGGAATGAAAACTGAGGACAATGTTGTACTTAAGGGGGAAAGGACGTAATATCCCCAAAAATATTAGAATATTAATTCTAAGTGTACTTGGGAATAAATTTTTGTTTTTGGAAAATTTAGATTTGGAAATTATTTCCATTTATGGCAAATCCAAATTTGGAATCTTATTATTGTAATTAATTTTTTTGATCACTGTTGGGACAAGATTTGACTTTCCCAACTAACTTATTTTACTTTGACACATGTAAAAGACAAACTTTTTATAAATTAAATGTTGGAAGACAAATGTAACATCGAGGTTAAAAGTAGTTGAACATGACTCCATGAGTGGGGAACATATTTGAGTTACCTCAACGCTTATTTTTACAAGTGGAAAATGTGGGATTTGACCACTAGCAGCCCCTAAAAATCAGGGATTTGCAAAGGTGTGATTTTCCCAAGGAGGAAAGGAAATACCTAGGCACAAGATGCATATAAAAACAACATATGGCGGAGGTAGGGCATTGCTTAGTATGTTGGAGAAAGAAAATCTATTTTTGCTGTTATGAGGACTCTGAGTGTGAGGAAAATGAATTTATGAGATGTGGATGGAGACTGTAGATGAAGAGGATCATTTTAGTTTTCCCTTATGGACTCATGGTCAGGATAGGGGGTGAACAGGTCAAGTGAACTTGGTTGTTCTGTTCTACGGTTGGGTGGAATGTGCCTATTCCATTTGTATTCGAGCATTAGGTTTTCAGATATGTACCTTGACTTGCATTCCTTGTCAATATTATGTTTGATTATTAATTGTTAGGAATGTGATGGTTATGTGATGATGGTATATATATATCTGTGTGTGTGTGTGTGTGTGTGTGTTCTCTCCTTGTAGAAATAACAGAACTATTGTATGTTCTATTAATCATTAAATAGGGTTACACATATATATAAATGATTGTATATACACATATATGTAATCATACATAAAGAAATGAAAGAACCATTGTATGATCCTACTGCTCATTAAACATGGTTATACATATATATAAATGACTGTATATAAACACATATGTATTCTTACATAAGGAAATGATAGAACTGTTGTATGATCCTAGTGGTCATTTAGCATGGTTTTATAGATATAAATGACTCTATATGCATACATATGTGTTCATGCATAAAGGAAAAATAGAACTGTTTCTATGTTCCTATTGACCATTGGTTTGTTTATGTTGAATTTCTATTCAGACCGGTATAACACCACAGAGAATAGATAGAAAGAATAACAATTTGAATACAACTTTCGTTACTACAAAAAACATAGTGGCGAACTCAAAGTATCTTACGAAATCAACCCTTGTATTCAATCGAGCATTGTTCAAAATATTACAATATCATAGACCAAAGACTCCACAGTAACTTGTAATGTAAACAAAATTCTAAGAAGTACATAGAGAATCCTATTGTAATCGAAGTAAGGTACGCCTAGATCGGAACTCAAATACCTTTCGAGAAAGAGGTGTCCTCGATTTGCTTCCCTCGATTCCATAAACTTGCAAAAGGAGAAAAACAAGGGTTTGAAATCTATGCTAGTATTTTTTCTTTCTATGTAATTTAAGTATAAAGAATAAGTTAAAACAATACTTAGTTTGAGTTCGGTGAAGAACCAGATCGCCACTTGTGCTTGTGCGATAGCCTGTCCACGATCCAAAAGGGGGAGGAGTGGACCCAAAATTGGTTGATGGGTACCCTCGCAAAACAAATCAGGGCCCCATCATTAATTTGGTGTAGCTGTACATAAATATTCATTTATAAAACAGAGAAAGTGAAAGTAAATAACTACCAACGAATATAGATTGTGCATAGGCTAAGAAAATAGAGTACATAATTTATAGAGAGTGTAATCTACACTTCCTACAAGGATTAAGACTACTATCTATAATTACATAGAGCGCAATTACAAATCCCCACAGAGGGTAAATTGCATAATTATGTAAATTCATTTACATACACAAAGAATAAATTGCNATATATATATATATATATATATATATATATTACACAACTTAATTATGAATCCCCAGAGAGGGTAAGAAATGTGTTGCATACACAGAGAATGATTTACGATTTACAAAGTGGTGATACATATATTTTACACAGCGTAATCATGAATCCCCACAGAGGGTAAGTAACATTTTGCATACATAGAGATTGAATTACGAGTTACACAGTGTTGATATATATTTGACGCCGAGCGTAATCATGAATCCCCACCTTGGGTAAATAACGCTTTTGCATACTCATAGCATAAGTAACAATTTATACAGTGTTGATATATTCTACACAGAGCGTAATTATGGATCCCCACAGAGGGTAAATGACGTTATTGTGCACACAGAGCGTAAATTATGATCCCCACAGAGTGTTAACATAGTTTACACAAAACTTAATTACAAATTTCATAGAGGGATTTACACTGCGATTTATAATTTTACATAGGACGAAACCCACAAAACTCCCACAGAGGATTTATTCTACCCAGAATATAAATGGAGGGATTTCCCACAGAGGTTTATTGGATATATA
>ML822289.1:169703-201453 GCA_009831015.1 Picea engelmannii
TATTATCTTTTTCTCTCATTCATTCCCTCCCTACACATACACTAAATTTAAGTAAGCAATTTTCTTGGAAACCAAGTTTTGTGATTTAAACATTTTGCTACAATTTATTGGGAGGGATCCAACATCCTCATCTTCAAGTTTGAGAGATTTTGATGAGATTTTTGACATACTGGAATATTCATTTGTTTCCATGAAGAYAAGTGAGGAGATGTTTTGGAACAACTTGTTTATGGAAGAATTGTTGAAAGTTCATCTAGCTAAGTTTGGATTCATAACAGAGAGTGAAGATAAGTTTGGGATTTAAGTGCTTGTGGTATAGTTTACCCATGACTAAAATCTTCATTTTGTTTGCTTTGGGTATCATCTCAACAATGAATACTTCTGCCCCTCTAATGATACATATTTTATGAGCAGAACAAAATGACTACAGATTATTAATAGATGCTTAACACAGAGTAACAGAGATACAATAAAAATGGTTTTCTATTCAATAAGGAAATAAGTTGAAACTGTAAAATACAGCAGAAAACAAACTTGTTGGAATGGTGGCAGCTTATCTCTGAGAAGAGATGTGACAGCTGCGCTCATTCACAAGAAGATGGTTACAATGAGGCTCTGAAGGCCTTTTACAATAAACATGAATGTCAAAAACCCTATACATTCAAAAACCTAACCCTAGGAGATGAAGCGCCAAAAGTCATGTAGGCCCTGTTTGGGTAAGTTAGTACATCAACTTCCTAGGGTCGTAACATTTGCATACGATCTTCGTTTTAGGCACACGATAGGCCGTTGGAAATGTCTAACTGAGAAGAACAATTTCCGACTGGCCCAGGTCAGTGCCTAAGGAAGTCACCTAGGCCCCAAATCCCAAAAAACATCATTTAGGGCCTCAAAAGGGCCTGAGAAGTTTGGAACTTGAAAAACTACTAAAAAATTGCCAAGGTGGAAAACTGTTTTTTGATCCAGTGGAATAGGTGGGTGGCCACCGATATCCACCTGGATCAATCCTCCCTCATTAGGAATAAGTGGTCTCCATTTCGTTGAGTTCCCCCATCAAATGAGGAAATTTCTGCTGAATTTGGCACCGGCTGAGCCACTTGTCTTGGTGCAGGAGCTGCCCTGCTTTGATGACTCGATAGAGATGGATCCTTTGTTGTTGATTTACCTTGATCCGTGTGTCCACAATCTGATCACTGGATGCATGTTGTATGCAATCAGGGTTGATCTCTGTTGGTGACAGTCATTCTGCTACTTCTGAGGCATCCAATAATGGTGGGAAATAAAGTCGAAGGAGATCCACGTTGAACACTGGGAGCAGGCCAAGGAAAGGAGGAATTTTGAGCTCAAAATAATTATCCCCTACAACCTTGGTGATGGTGTACGACCCATAACGAAGTGGGTGAAGCTTCTGATGGGGTCCTGTAAGGCGCTCTTTCTACAAGTGAAACCAAACTTTGTCGCCCACCTGAAACTTATGTGGCACCCAATGTTGATCATGACATTGCTTGTACTTGTCATTGGACTTCTATAGGATATCCTGAACTTTTTGGCATATGTGTTGGATCCACTCAATGAATCGAGTGGCTTTGTCAGTTTCAGTTGGAGCAGGAGATGAGTCGACCGAGGTGATCGCAAGGGGAAGTGAAACATCTATGGGACCCAATGGTTGGAATCTCAACACCACCTGAAAGGGGTTGTGGCTAGTTGAGCTATGCAGGGCTCGATTGTATCTATGATGGAAATAGGGAATACTCTCATCCCATGTGCGAGGGTTCTTGGAATTATACATGAGCATGATATCCACGATCATTTGATTTACGACCTCGGTTTGTCCATGTGTCTGGGGGTGGAAGGTCGTGGATTTGGTGAGCTTGGTGTCAAGCAGTGACCAGAGGCCCGACCAGAATGTGCTGAGAAATAGACTGTCCCGATCTGAGAAAATGGTTTGTGGGATTCCAAAATGTACCCAGTCTAGTTTAAAGAAGAGCTTGGCAGTGGCCTCTGTTGTGATGCTCTTATTACAAACAACCAGAATAGCCATCTTAGAAAAGAGATCAAAAACCACAAAACACAGTCATTTCCCCGCTTGGTGGATGGGAGGCCCGACATGTAGTCCATTGAGATGGATTCCCATGGCTTGTCAAGAGTAGGAAGATGTGTGTACAAGCCTTGTTTCTTAGTGGTTGGTTTGGAAATAGCGCAGGCAATGCAGGACCTGATATACTTGTTGACCTCCTGTCGAAGTTTCAGCCAATAGAAATGTTTTTGTATCATTTCCATTGTCTTTTCGATGCCGAAGTGTCATGCCACCCGACTGTAGTGGGATTCCTATATCATCTTCGCTCACTCTCTTGATGGAACACATATATGGACGAGATGACACAAAAACCCATCCTGAAGATGGAAATTATCGAAAACTGTGTTTTCCCCCAACATTTGGTAGGTGGTGGAAAAGTCTAGGTCTGTCTCATAAAGTTCGGGCCATCCAAAGGTCTCATGGCCGCAAGAGTCTAGCACTATGGTGAGTGTCACGACTGGTGGTCTGTTGAGGCAATCAACGATGCGGTTGGTGCTTCTTGTTTTATACTTGATGTTGAGGTGGAATTGTCGCAAGTATGTGGACCACTTTTGATGGAGGTCATTCTGCAATTTTCCTTGTGTCTGCATGAACAAGAGTGGCTAATGATCAGTGTGGATGACTGTCTCCTTCTCAAGAATGTAATGTCTCCACTGGAGGAAGGATTTCACAATGGAGTACATTTCTTTGTCGTAAGTAGGGTACTTACAGACAACATTTGATAGTGTCTCACTATGATAGGCCATGGGGTGGCCGTGCTGAGTGAGAATGATGCCCACAACATAGTCTGAAGCATTTGTCTCGATCTCAAAGGGATGTTGCAGGTCTGATAGTGAAAGTATTGGGGATGATCATGAGTGCTACTTCAAATCATCGAATGCTTATTGTTGGGATCGACCCCACGCAAATTTTTCCTTACCACCACCCTTGGTTATTTGGTTGAGGGCCCATGCAATATGGGAGAATCCCAACACGAACCTGTGGTAGAAATTGGCAAGGCCCAAGAAGCTCTGAAGCTCAGTAAGTGTGGTTTGGGTTGGCCAGTCATTGATGACTTGGATATTGTCTGGATCCACATGCACGTCATGCTGATCAATGATGTAGCCTAGGTAATGGACCCTGTCCATGCCGAAGGATATTTTTTCCAAGTTGGCGTATAGCTTGTGCTGCCGCAGGTTGTGCATAACCTACTAAATATGTTGCAAGTGTTCTGCCCAAGTCTTGTTGTAAATGAGAATGTCATACAGATACACCACTACAAAAGTATTGGTGAATGGTCGCAGGATATTGTCCATCATCCTCATTAAAGTGGATGGAGCATTTTTCAAACCAAAGGGCATGACTAACCATTCAAAAAGGCCTTTCTTTGACTTGAAGGCGGTCTTCCATACATCTGTCTATTCTATCGGGACCTGGTGGTAGCCAGAATTCAGATCAATCTTGCTAAAGTATTTGGCCCCCTTGAGTTAATGAAAGAGGTTGTTGATTCAGGGAATCGGGTACCGGTTTCTGACTGTGATTTTATTCAGGGCCCAGTAATCAATGCAGAGTTGCCAAGTTCAATATTTCTTTTGTACCAGCATGATTGGGCTCCCGCAAGGTGATGAGATGGGACGGATATGCCCCTCATGGAGTAGTTCTTAGATCTATTGCTTGATCTCCACATTCTCTAATAGAGAGATGCGATAGAATGACCCATTGGGAAGTGGTGCATCGAGGGTCAGACCAATGGGGTGCTTGACCTGATAGTGCAAAGGTACCCCAGTAGGTGAGGAGAAGATATCCAAGTATTCTTCAACGACCTTATCTACTTTCTTCTGCTGCGTGGAGAGGTCGGTTGCAAAGACCCTGGATGTGCCTATGATGTTTCACCCATTCTGAGAGCGAATCACGAAGAGGACAAATTTCCTCGTCTGAGAGATGACCTTTATGCATTGCTTGGAAGAGATCAAGGAAATAACACTAGGGGGGAATGCCTCGGGTATCCTGTACAATTTCCTGTTCAAAGTAATAATAACACTACGAGGCCTATAATCATATACAACATGATGTTTCCATAAATAAGGTTGTCCCAAAAGAACATCACAAAATTTGAGAGGAGCAACATCACACAATACCTCGTCTTTGAAGGGATTGATATCGTATGCCAATCGACATTGTTGGATGATGCGGAGATTGCTTCGTTGGCAGAGCCATCCAATGGTGTAGGGTTGTGGGTGCGGCGTTTTTGGTAGGGCCAACCGCTTGGCGACCTCTGCTGAGATGAGGTTCTTCTATCTACCGCTGTAAACAATGAAGTGTAGAGGGGTGCCTTTTACCCACATGTGTGAATGGAAGAGGCTCTCTCCTTATTCTGGCTCGTCTGGTTCACCAGGTTGGAGCTTGGTGGTGGCAACGATGACACTCGGTTCTGCGTCAATGATCCGTCTTCCCCTTTCTGGTTCTGACTCAGAGTCAGAACCCGCATCTGATTCATAGGATTTCACTTAGACACCAACGACTGCTTTGAGCGGCAATCAACAGTGTTATGCCAAGGGCTCTTATGGAAGTCGCACCACTTCCCAATATATTTATTTGTCTTTCCGATGTCGTTATTTTCTTGTGGCTTCGACTGGTTGTCCTAATATTTTCCATATTTTCTCTTTCCTTTGTTTTGTGAGTTGGGGTCACCCTTTCCTGGATTTTGCTATGAGGAGTTCCCAGGCCCAAATTGTTGCATCTTTTGTTTGATCTTCTCCTCGATTTTGATGGCATATCAGTAGGCCCTGTCGAAAGACAAGATGTCCATAAATTCCATTTCAGTATGGATGTATCTATGCAGAGCACCGCGATACTTGCACACTAGATCTCACTCTGAATATTTGATACACAACTTGGTGTAAAGGAATGGTAGATATTTGTGAACTCTGGCACTGCTTGGTCTCTTTCTTGCCATAGTGTGGTCCATTTGGTATACAAATCATCATAACTTTCAACATGGTAGTATTTTTTCTTAATATCATCCCTAAAGGATTCCTAGGTGGTCGTGACTGTAAATAATGAGGGTTCCTCTGTTTCATTTTTCTCACAGAAAGTTTCCCACCAATATTTAACATGGGGAACGACTTTGGGGAGTGAAAAAGTAATATTTTCTCTATTCGAAAAGTTATGGAAAAAAAAATATCCTTCTAGTAGATTCAACCACTTGTTTGCAACATCTACGTCTATATGACCTTCAAATATAGGAATATCGAAGTTTATTTGTACCTTGAAGGGGGCGGTGCCTTCACTCGAAGAAAATGTGTCACCTGTTGGTAGCTGCTGAAGGATTTGCGCAAAACTATCCATCATTTCGTTCCTTTGTTGTGTGAGGGATTCCTCAAGAAAATTTTTGAAAGGATATTTTGTCCCATCATCTTTATTTTCTCCTGCCATGAGAGGTTGCTTAGGCGTGCGAGAGATTTTTTCTTCAAGAGAAACAAGCTCGAGACCCAATTCTTTGTACTCTGACCTCGTTGGGGACATGCATTAAGACGACAAGGAGCAAACCACTCTGATTCCGTTGTTCCGGATTTTATCAGAAGTACGAAATGAATACAAATTATTAACATATTCTTAACACAGAATAACAGAGATAGAGTAAAACTGGTTTTCTATTCAATAAGGAAATAATCTGAAACTGTAAAATGCAGCGGAAAACAAGCTTACTAGAATGGTGGCGGATTATCTCTGAGAAAAGATGTGACGGCTGTGCTCATTCGAAAGAAGATGGTTACAATGAGGATCTAAAGGCCTTTTACAATAAACAGGAATGTTAAAAACCCTAGACATCCAAAAACCTAACCCTAGGAGATGAAGCGCCAAAAGTCATGTGGGCCCCGTTTGGGTAAGTTAGTACATCAACTTCCTTGGGTCGTAACTTTTGCATACGATCTTCGTTTTAGGCATACGATAGCCCCTTGGAAGGTCTAACTGAGAAGAAAAATTTACAAATGGCGTAGATCAATGATTTACAATGGAAACTGGGCCCCAAATCCCAAAATACATCGTTTAGGGCCTCAAAACGACCCTCGAAGTTTGGAACCGGAAAAACTGTCAAAAAACTGCCAAGGTGGAAAATTGTTTTTTGAGCCAGTGGAATAGGTGGGTGGCCACCGATATCTACCTGGATCAATCCTCCCTCCTTAGGAATAAATGGTCTCCATTGTGTTGAGTTCCCTCATCAGATGAGAAAATTTCTGCTAAATTTGGCCTTGGGTGAGCCACTTGCCTTGGTGCAGGAGCTGCCCTACTTTGACGAATCGATAGAGTTGGATCCTTTGTTGTCGAGTTCACTTGATCCGTGTGTCCACAATCTAATCACTAGATTCCTATTGTATGCAGTTGGGTTTGATCTCTGTTGGTTTCAGATGTTCTTCTACTTTTGAGGTGTCCAATAATGGCGGGAAATAAGGCCGAAGGAGATCCACATTGAACACTGGGTGCAGGCCAAGGAAAGGAGGAATGTTGAGCTCAAAAACATTATCCCCCATAGCCTTGGTGATGGTTTACGACCCATAAAAGAGTGGGCAAAGCTTTCGATGGGGTCCTATAATGTGTTCTTTATGCAATTGCAACCAAACTTTGTCACCCACCTTAAACTTATGTGGCACCCAATGTTGATCATGGCACTGCTTGTACTTGTCATTGGACTTTTGTAGGATATCCATAACTTGTTGGCAGATGTGTTGGATCTGCTCAATGAACCAGGTGGCTTTGTCAGCTTCAGTTGGATCATGAGATGAGTCGGTCGATGTGATCGCAAGGGGAAGTGCAACATCTATGGGACCCAACGGTTGGAATCCCAACCCCACCTGAAAGGGGTTGTGGTCGGTTGAGATATGCAGGGATCGATTGTAGCTATGCTGGACATAGGGAAGAATATCATCCCATGTGCGAGGGTTCTTAGAATTATACATGTGCAGAATATGCACGATCATTCGATTTATGACCTCGATTTGGCCATCTGTCTGGGGGTGGAAGGTCGTGGATTTCGTGAGTTTGGTGTCCAATAGTGACCATAGGCTCGACCATAATGTGATGAGAAATAAACTGTCCCAATCTGAGACAATGGTTTGTGGGATTCCAAAATGTACCCAGACTCGTTCAAAGAAGAGCTTGGCAGTGGCCTCTTCTGTGATGCTCTTCTTGTAGGTAACCAGAATCGCCATCCTAGAAAAGTGATCAACAACCACAAAAACAAAGTCATTTCCCTGCTTGGTGGATGGGAGGCCCAACATGTAGTCCATTAATATGGATTCCCATGACCTGTTATGAGTAGGAAGAGGGGATTACAGGCCTTGTTTCTTAGTGGTCGGTTTGGCAATAACACAAGCAGTGCAGGAACTAATATACTTGTTGACCTCCCGTCGAAGTTTAGGCCAGTAGAAATGTTTCTGTAGAATTTCCATTGTCTTTTCAACTTCGAAATGTCCTGCCACCCGACTGTAGTGGTATTCCCAGATCATCTTCTCTCACTCGCTTGATGGAACACATATATGGATCAGATGACACAATTGTCAACAACCCATCCCAAATATGGAAATTATTGACAACTGCGTTTGCATCCAACATTTGGTAGGTGGTGGTGAAGTTTGGGTCTTTCTCATAGATTTGGGGCCATCCAGAGGTCTCATGGTCATAAGAGTCTAGCACTGTGGTGAGTGTAGCGAATGATAGTCTATTGAGGCAATCAACGACGCGGTTGGTGCTTCCTGGTTTATACTTGATGTTGAGGTGGAATTGTTGCAAGTATGTGGACCAATTTTGATGGTGGTCATTCTACAATTTGCCTTGTTTCTTCATGAACTGGAGTGGCTTATGATCAGTGTGGATGATTGTCTCCTTCCCAGGAATGTAATGTCTCCACTGGCGGCAGGCTTGCACAATGGAGTACATTTATTTTTCGTAAGTAGGGTACTTATGGAGAACATATGATAATGTCTCACTATGATAGGCCACAGGGTGGCTGTGCTGAGTGAGAACAATTCCCACAACATAGTCTGAAGAATATATCTCGATCTAAAAGGGTTGTTGCAGGTCTGGTAGTAAAATTACTAGGGCTGAGCACAAGCGCTGTTCAAATCATCGAACGCTTGTTGTTGGGACCGACCCCACCCAAATTTCTCCTTACCACCACCCCTTGTTATTTGGCTGAGGGCCCATGCAATATGGGAGAATCCGAACATGAACCTGTGGTAGAAATTGGCAAGGCCCAAGAAGCTCTGAAGCTCAATGAGTGTGGTTGGGGCTGCCAGTCACAGATGAATTGCATCTTGGCTGGATCCACATGCACACCATGTTGATCAACGATGTAGCCCAGGTAATGGAACATGTCTATGTCGAATGAGCATTTTTCCAAGTTGGCGTATAACTTGTTTTGTCACAAGGTGTGCAAACCCTGCTATATATGCTACAAGTGTTATGTCCAAGTCTTTCTATAAACGATAATGTCATCCATTTACACCACTACAAAAGTATTGGTGAATGGTTGCAGGATATCGTCCATCATCCTCATGAAATTGGCTGGAGCATTTGTCAAACCAAAGGGCATGACCAACCATTCAAAAATGAATTCCTTTGGCTTGAAGGGGGTCTTCCATACATCGTTTTGTTCTATCGATACTTGGTGTTAGCCAAACTTCAGATCAATATTGCTGAAGTATTTTCCCCCCTTGAGTTGATCAAGGAGGTCGTTGATTCAGGGAATCGAGTACCATTTTATGACTGTGATTTTATTTAGAGCCCGGTAATCAATGCAAAGTTGCCAGGTTCCATCTTTCTTTTGTACCAACATGATTTGGTTCCCGCAAGGTGATGATATGGGATGGATGTGCCCCTTTTGGAGAAGTTCTTGGATATGTCGCTTGATCTCCTCATTCTCTAACAGAGAGTGGCGATAGACTGGCCCATTGGGAAACAGTGCGCCGGGGGTTAGATTGATGGGGTTCTTGACCTAACAGTGTAGAGGTACCCTGGTAGGTGAGGAGAAGATATCCCAGTATTCTTCCACAACCTTATATACTTTCTTTTTCTGTGTGGAGAGGTCGGTCGCAGATACCCTGGATGTGGTTGTGATCTTTCGCTCATTTTGAGAGTGAATCACGAAGAAGAAAAACCTCCCCGTTTGAGAGATGACCTTCCTGCATTGCTTGGCAGAGATCAAGGAAATAGCACTAGTTGAGACTACCTCGGGTATCCTGTACAATTTCTTGTTCAAAGTAATAATAACACTACGAGGCCTAGACTCATATACAACATGACATTTCCATAAATAAGGTTGGCCCAAAAGAACATCACAAACTTTGAGAGGAGCAACATCACACAATACCTCGTCTTTGAAGGGCTTGATGTCGTACGACAATTGACAATATTTGCTGACGTGGAGATCACTTCCTTGGCAGAGCCATCCAATGGTGTAGGGTTGTGGGTGCGACGTTGTCGGCAGGGCCAGCCGCTTGATGACCTTTGTTGAGATGAGGTTTTTTTGGCTACCGCTATCAACGAAGAAGTGTAGCGGGGTTCATTTTACCCACATGTGTGAATGGAAGAGGCGCTCTCCTTCTTATGGCTCGTTTGGTTCACCAGGATGGAGCTTGGTGGTAGAAGCAGTGGCACTGGTTCCGCGTCAATGCTTTTTCTTCCCCTTTCTGGTTCTGAATTAGAGTCAGAATCCACATCTGATTCATAGGCTTTCACTTTGGCCAACAAGTACTTCTTTGAGCGACAGTCAACAATTTTATGCCAAGGGATCTTATGGAAGTCGCACCACTTCCCATTATCTTTCTTTGTCTTTCCGATGTCCTTCTTTGCTTGCGGCTTGGACTGGTTGTCCTCATACTGTCCATATTTTCTCTATCCTTTGTTCTATGGGTTATGGCTTCCCTTTCCTGGATTTTTCTGTGAGGGATTCCTAGGCCCAAATTTCCATTTTTTTTGTTTTATCTTCTGCTTGATTTTCACGGCATATCGGTAGGCCGCGCCCAAGGACGAGATGTCCAGAAATTCCATTTCGGTCTGGATGTATCTATGCATAGCACCGCGATACTTAAGCACCATATGTCACTCCGAATCTTTGATACCCATCTTGGTGCGCAAGGTATGGAAGATATTTTTGAACTCTGGCACTGCTTGGTCTCTTTCTTGCCGCAGTGTGGTCCATTTGGTATACAAGTCATCATAACTTCCGACATGGTAGTATTGTTCCTTAATAGCATCCCTGAAGGATTCCCGTGTGGTCATGACTGTAAATATTGAGGGTTCCTTTGTTTCCTTTTTCTCACAGAAATTTTCTCACCAATCTTTGACATGGGGAATGGCTTTGAGGAGCGAAAACGTAATATTTTCTCTATTCGAAAAGTTATGAACAAAATAATACCCTTCTAGTAAATTCAACCACTTGTTTGCAACATATGAATCTATCTGACCTTCAAATATAGGAATATCTAAGTTGATTTGTACCTTGAAGGTGACGACGCCTCCACTCGAAGAAGATGCGTCGCCTGTTGGTAGTCATCGAAGGATTTGTGCGAAACTATCCATCATCTTGTTCGTCTGTTGCGGGAGGGATTCCTCAAGAAACATTTTCAAAGGATCTCCTGTCCTATCATATTTCATTTCTCCTACCATGAGAGGTCGCTTGGGAGTGCGAGATATTTTTTCCTCAAGAGAAACAAGCTCGAGAACCAATTCTTTGTACTCTGACCTCGTTAGAGACATGCATTAAGACGACAAGGAGAAGACCGCTCTGATACCACCCATACGGATTTTATGAGAAAAACGAAATGACTACATATTATTAATAGATTCTTAGCACAAAATAACATAGATACAGTAAAACGGGTTTTCTATTCAATAAGGAAATAAGCTGAAACTGTAAAATGCAGCGGAAAACAAGCTTGTTGCAATGGTGGCAGCTTATCTTCGAGAAGAGATGTGATGACTACGCGCATTCACAATAATATGGTTACAATGAGGCTCTGAAGGCCTTTTACAATAAACAGGAATGTCAGAAACCCTATACATCCAAAAACCTAACCCTGGGAGATGAAGCGCCAAAAGTCATGTGGGCCTCGTTTGGGTAAGTTAGTACATCAAGTTCCCGGGGTTGTAACTTTTGCATACGATCTTCATTTTATATGCACGATAGCCCGTTGGAAAGTTCTAACCGAGAAGAAAAATTTACGACTAGCCCAAGTTTGTGCTTGCAACAATCACCTGGGCCCCAAATCCAAAAAACCGTCGTTTAGGGCCTCAAAATGGCCCCGAAAGTTTGGAACCTGAAAAAACTGTCGAAAAACTGCCAAGGTGGAAAATTGTTTTTCGAACCAATGGAATAGGTGGGTGGACAACGATATCCACCTGGATTAATCCTCCTTCCTTAGGAAGCAATGGTCTACATTGCATTGATTTCCCCCATCAGATGAGTAAATTTCTGTTGAATTTGGCCCTGGGTGAGCCACTTGCCTTGGTGCAGGAGTTGCCCTACTACAAATCGATAGAGTTGGATCCTTTGTTGTCGAGTGCCCTTGATCTATGTGTCCACAATCTAATCACTGGATGCATGTTGTATGCAGTTGGAGTTAATCTTTGTTGGTGTCATCTATTCTGCTACTTCTGAGATGTCTAATAATGGTGGGAAATAAGGTTGAAGGAGATCCACGGTGAACACTGGGTGCAGGCCAAGGAAAGGAGGAATGTTGAGATCAAAATCATTATCCCCCACAACTTTTGTGATGGTGTATGACCCACAAAGGAGTAGGTGAAGCTTCTGATGGGGTCATGTAAGGCGTTATTTCTACAAGTGCAACCAAACTTTGTCGCCCACCTGAAACTTATGTGGCACCCAATGCTGATCATCGTGTTGCTTGTACTTGTCATTAGACTTCTGTAGGATATCCTGAACCTATTGGTAGATGTGTTTGATCTGCTCAATGAACTAGGTGGCTTTGTCAGCTTCAGTTGGAGCAGGATATGAATCGGTTGATTTGACCGCAAGGGAAAGGGAAACATCTATGGGACCCAATGGTTGGAATCCCAACCCCACCTGAAAGGGGCTGTGGCCGGTTGAGCTATGCAGGGATCGGTTGTAGCTATGTTGGACATTAGGAAGAATCTCGTCCCATGTGTGAGGGTTCTTGGAATTATACATGCATAGGATATGCACGATCATTCGATTTACAAACTCGGTTTGGCCATGTGTCTGGGGGTGGAAGGCTGTCGATTTGGTGAGCATGGTGTCCAGCAGTGACCATAGGCTCGACCAGAATGTGTTGAGAAATCGACTGTCCCGATCTGATACAATGGTTTGTGGGATTCCAAAATTTACCCAGACTCATTCAAAGAACAACATGGCAATGACCTATATTGTGATGCTCTTCTTGCAGGAAACCATAATTGCCATCTTAGGAAAGCGATCAACAACCACCAAAACATAGTCATTTCCCCGCTTGGTGGACGGGAGGCTCGACATGTAGTCCATTGAGATGGATTCCCATGGTCTGTCAGGAGTAGGAAGAGGGGTGTACAGGCCTTGTTTCTTAGTGGTCGGTTTGGAAATAGCACACACAGTAGAGGACCTGATATACTTGTTGACCTATTATCGAATTTTTGGCTAGTAGAAATGTTTCTTTAGCATTTCCACTGTCTTTTCGACACCAAAGTGTCCTGCCACCCGAATGTAGTGGGATTCCCATTCCAACTTCACTTGCTCACTTGATGGAATGCATATATGGCCCAGACGACACAAAAACCCATCCTAAAGATGGAAATTATCGACAACTGCGTTTTCACCCAACATTTGGTAGGTGGTGGTGAAGTTCGGGTCTGTCTCATAGAGTTGGGGCCATCCAGAGGTCTCATGGCCGCAACAGTCTAGCACCATGGTGAGTGTTACGACTGGTGGTATGCTGAGGAAATCAGCGACACGGTTGGTGCTTCCTATTTTATAGTTGATGTTGAGGTGGAATTATTGCAAGTATGTTGACCACTTTTGATGGTGGTCATTATGCAATTTGCCTTGTGTCCGCATTAAGTGCAGTGGCTTATGATTAGTGTGGATTATTGTCTCCTTCCCAAGAATGTAATGTCTCCACTGGCGGCAGGATTGCACAATGGAGTACATTTATTTGTCATAAGTAGGGTACTTACAGACAACTTCTGATAGTGTCTCACTATGATAGGCCACAGGGTGGTCGTGTTGAGTGAGAAAAATGCCCACAGCATAGTCTAAAACATTTGTCTCGATCTCAAAGGGATGTTGCAGGTCTGGTAGTGAAACTACTGGGGATGAGCACAAGTGTTTCTTCAAATCATCGAACACTTATTGTTGGGACCAGCCCCATGCAAATTTCTCCTTAACACCACCCCTAGTTATTTGGCTGAGGGCCCATGCAATATGGGAGAATCCCAACATGAACCTATGGTAGAAATTGGTAAGGCCCAAGAAGCTTCGAAGCTCAGTGAGTGTGTTTCAATGGGGCTGGCCAGTCACGGATGACTTGGATTTTGGTTGGATCCACATGTATTCCATGCTGATCAACGATGTAGCCCAGGTAATGGACTTTGTCCATGCCGAAGGAGAATCTTTCCAAGTTGGCCTATGGCTTGTGTTGCCGCAGGGTGTGCAGAACCTGTTGAATATGTTGCAAGTGTTCTGCCCAAGTCTTGTTGTAAATGAGAATGTCATCCATATATACCACTACAAAAGTATTTCTGAATGGTCACAGGATGTCATTCATCATCCTCATGAAAGTGGCTGGAGAATTTTTCAAACCAAAGGGCATGACCAACCATTCAAAAAGGCCATCCTTTGACTTGAAGGCGGTCTTCCCTACATATGTATGTTCTATTGGGACCTGGTGGTAGCCAAATTTCAGATCAATCTTACTGAATTATTTGGCCCCTGTGAGTTTATCAAGGAGGTCGCCGATTCAGGGAATCGGGTACTGGTTTCTGACTGTGATTTTATTCAGGGCCTGGTAATCAATGGAGAGTCGTCGAGTTCCATATTTCTTCTGTACCAGCACAATTGGGATCCCGCAAGGTGATGAGATGGGATGGATGTGCCCCTTTTGGAGAAGTTCTTGGATTTGTCACTTGATCTCCTCATTCTCTAACATAGAGCGGTGATAGATTGATGGGGTGCTTGACATGACAGTGCAGAGGTACCTCGGTAGGTGAGGAGAAGATATTCGAGTATTCTTCCACGACCTTATCTACTTGCTTCTACTGTGTGGAGAGGTCGTTCGCAGAGACCCTAGATGTGGCTGTGATATTTCCCTCATTCTAAGATCGTATCATGAAGAAGACAAACTTCCCCATATGAGAGATGACCTTCCTTCATTGGTTGGCAGAGATCAAGGAAATAACACTAGGTGGGATTGCCTCGGGTATCCTGTACAATTTCCTGTTCAAAGGAATAATAAAAATATGATGCCTAGACTCATATACAACATGATGTTTCCATAAATAAGTTTGTCCAAAAAGAACATCACAAACTTCGAAAGGAGCAACATCACACAATACCTCATCTTTGAAGGGATTGATGCTTTACGAAAATCGACACTGTTGACTGATGCGAAGATATCTTCCTTGGCAGAGCCATCCAATGGTGTAGGGTTGTGGGTGCGGCATTGTTGGCAGGGCCAACCACTTGATGACCTCTGCTGAGATGAGGTTCTTTTTGCTACCGCTATCAACGATGAAGTGCAATGGGGTGCCTTTTACCCACATCTGTGAATGGAAGAGGTGCTCTCCTTCTTCTGGCTCGTGTGGTTCATGAGGTTGGAGATTGGTGGTAGCAATGGTGGCACTGGGTTCTGTGTCAATGATCTGTCTTCCCATTTCTGGTTCTGACTCAGAGTCAGAACCCACATCTGATTCATAGGATTTCACTTCGGCCACCAGCAACTGCTTTGAGCAGCATTCAACAATGTTATGCCAAGGGCTCTTATGGAAGTCACACCACCTCCTAATATATTTCTTTGTCTTTTCGATGTCCTTCTTTTCTTTTGGCCTGGACTGGTTGTCCTAATATTGTCCATCTTTGATCTGTCAATTGTTTTGTAGGTTGGGGCCACCTTTTCCTGGCTTTTGCTGTGAAGGGTTCCCAGGCCCAAATTGTCGCGTCTTTTGTTTGATCTTCTGCTCGATTTTAATGATATATCGGTAGGTTGTGCCCAAGGACGAGATGTGCAGAAATTCAATTTCGGTCTGGATGTATATATGTAGAGTACGGCGATACTTGAGCACCATATGTCGCTCCAAATATTTGATACCCAGCTTGGTGTGCAAGGTATGGAAGATATTTGTGAACTCTGGCACTGCTTGGTCTCTTTCTTGCTACAGTGTGATCCATTTGATATACCAGTCGTCATAACTTCTGACACGGTAGTATTGTTCCTTAATAACATCCCTGAAGGATTTCCAGGGGGTCGTGAGTATAAACAATGAGGGTTCCTCTGTTTCCTTTTTCTCAGAAAAAGTTTCCCACCAATCTTTGACATGGGGAATGGATTTGAGAAGCGCAAAAGTAATCTCTATTCGAAAAGTTATGGACAAAAAAATACCCTTCTAGTAGATTCAACCACTTGTCCACGGCATATGTGTCTATCTGACCTTCAAATATAGGAATATCGAAGTTGATTTGTATCTTTAAGGGGGTGGCGCCTCGGCTCGAAGAAGATGTGTCTCTTGTTAGTAGTCACCGAAGGATTTGCGCGAAACTATCCATCATCTCATTCCTCTATTGCGTGAGGGCTTCCTCAAGCAATAGTTTGAAAGGATCTCTTGTCCTATCATCTTTCTTTTCTCCTACCATGAGAGTTCACTTGGGTGTGCGAGAGATTTTTTCCTGAAGAGAAACAAGATCGAGACCCAATTCTTTGTAATTTGACCTTGTTGGGGACATAAATTAAGATGACAAGGAGCAGACCACTCTGATATCATTGATCCAGATTTTATGATCAGATCTATATGACTACAGATTCTTAACACAGAATAATAGATATACAGTAAAACTGGTTTTTTATTCAATAAGGAAATAAGTTGAAACTGTAAAATGCAGCGAAAAACAAGCTTGCTGGAATGGTAGCGGCTTATCTCTGAGAAGATATGTGATGACTGTTCTCATTCGCAAGAAGATGGTTACAATGAGGCTCTGAAGGCCTTTTACAATAAACAAGAATGTCAAAAACCCTAGACATCCAAAAACCTAATCCTAGGAGATGAAGCGCCAAAATTCATGTGGGCCCCGTTTGGGTAAGTTAGTACATCAACTTCCTGGGGTCGTAACGTTTGCATACGATCTTTGTTTTAGGTGCACGCTAGCTCGTTGGAAAGGTCTAACCGAGAATAAAAATTTCCAACTGGCCCAGGTCAGTGTCGCGGGCACACACCTGGGCCCCAAATCCCAAAAAATGTTGTTTAGGTCCTCAAAACGGCCTCGAAAGTTTGGAACCTGAAAAACTACTGAAAAACTGCCAAGGTGGAAAACCTTTTTTTGAGCCAGTGGAATAGGTGGGTAGCCACTGATATCCACCTAGATCATCTAAGAATTGCACTCACTCTTTGTTTGAGTTTGTTTTGGGAATTCAAACACTTTTCAAATATAAGGTGACAGGTCATAGAGGAGGCATTCCTTAATCAACTCATGCATGCTCTTCCCTTGTCTATCAAAGATATATACGTATGGATTCCAAGGAATCTAAGTAATTTCCCTTCCTTCAAAGGGTGGGTGAGATACAACCAAAAACTCAAAAAAAAAACCACTCAAATCCCAACATCAACTTGGATGCAACATAAACTCTTTCAATCACGACTCTATTATGGTTATTCCTCTCTATTATGGCCTTAATGGAGTTAACTACATCACTATGGGAAATTATATACTATAGGAATCTGTCCATAGTAGAAGTAATGCTCTGATTACTTTCAATTTCCATCACCATTAGGACTTTAACACTAGGGATAATTTGAATTTGGGGAAGGGATTCTATCAAAGAGATAGGGGTGTTCTTCCTATATTCATGGAAAGAATATGTCGATGCTCAGTGAAAATGTAGAAAACATCGAGTGTTCTTCCTACTAGCACTCCCGTCATGGCTCTAATTGTAGGTTAACGACTACCTAGTTCTAGAAGACCCACGATGTCGTGAGGGAAAACCACGACAGTCTCTCATGATGATTCTAATGGGCGCGCAATAAGGCAGGGGACTTATCCCTTAGAGGCCCTTAGTCTCCCACAAGATCACCTGGTGGAGTATTGACTCCAGAGGTTTTCGATGTCTACCAAGTCAGTCAAGAGGTGAGTGGAACCCTTGGAGAACGTAGTGAGTCCTGAAGGGCATGTCGTGCAAGAAAAATGAAAAGAGGCGAGTGGCACCCTTGGAGCATGTAGTGCATCCTGAAGGGAACGTCACGCAAGGGAAACAAAATGAGGAGAGTGGCACCCTTGGAGCACCTAGTGCGTCCTGAATGGCACATCGCGTTGTTAAGTAATGAGTGAATAAACCTAGATGGACTTAGAACGAATAATGTGATAAGAAAGATTTAAAAACAATTTCCCTAATAAAATGTCGCCCATCCTAGGAAAATAAAATGTAGGCCTAAGTGATACTTGTGGTAAAAATTAAAATAAATAATTAATACTAATAATCATCATTAAACATGTGACGAGAAGGGGGTAAGCAATTCAATTAATTTATAAAAATCGAATTACTTTTGGGGATTAAATTTTAAAAAAAGGAAATAATTGTTTTCTTACGTATGCTAATTAAAAATTTATTAATTAAAAAGAAAAAGGGTAAAAAGGTAATTTTCTGCACTTGTTAATTTGAGTTTTAGATAAAATGGGAAAAGAGGGAAACTTAAAAGAATTAGGAAACTATGGGGAAAAGGGGAAACATAAATAAATAGGGAAACATAAGGAAAAATCAGAATGACCAACTTAGTAAGGAACCTTGCCTTTAAGAAATTTCTAAATTGAACTCAACTAGGAATTTAGTAAGGGCGTAAGTCATTAAAATGTGTAAGGGAATATGGGGACACCTAGGAGATATTCTAGGGATGATTTTAGGTGGGTGAGGGAAATAGGAGTACATATTTAATTAATGAAAATTAAATTTTGGTGCAACTAAGGGGATGGGTGACATGTGTACAAGGGAGGATTTTTATGAATTAAATTATTGGAAATTAATCTAAATGGGAATTTGGGAAATAAATCACTTAGAAACTCTATATAAAGGATGGAGGAGGAGGAGTATGGATCTCTTCTTTGATCCGTAACGTTATGATGCAGAATTTTCGACTTGACTTACTTATCTTGTGGGAGTTGGGATACCCATCTCAGTGAGAAGTGGTAGCTCGGCCTTGCGAGGCGAGATGGGAGCTAGTTGTGCTTTGGTTTAGTGTGTGTGGCCCCTTTGCGGATAGAGGGGTTAAGGGGGAAGAAGAGTACCCCTAGCATTGGATGGGAGGTACTAATGAAGTCTCAACGGTCGACAAGCGGGAGTTGCATGGAGCGCGCGGGACAACGACTCAGAGCTGTCACCTTGGGCTACAGTACGCGTGCTTTTATTATGCATGGTAGATTACTATCGACCTTACGCTTTCATTTCTATACTTTTAATTGTGTAAAGAATGTGTTTGACTTAGCATTTTAATCGAGAACTTAAATTCCCCATAGCCTTAAGCTCGTTGCTTGACTTGATTCCCTTGGCATTCGATCCCTGGATGTTGTGACTGTCCTATTGGTTTTATTGATTTGTTGTGTAGAGTTGTTGTTGTTTGTTGCCTGTTTTGCGGGCGTGGTGTTCATCATCTAGTTGTGTGGTTCAACTTTTTTCATCTTTTCCTTCTTGCCTAAAAACAAAAAAAAATCTTGCACTTTTCACCTCGCTTGGAGTCATAACGTTGGGTTCATTACATATGGTATCAGAGCAGGTTCAACCTGCAACTGCAGAACCCTAGGCTTTCCACTGCAGTAAACCCTCGAGTATTCACCTAGCACTAATTAATACTTTAATGTGTCCCTGTGGGGATATCATTTAGAGGATGCCATAGAGGTTTGCAACGTGGTGTTGGGGAAGGAGGTGTGGTGCCTCCATACGTGTCTGCGCCCTCGATGTCTAAACCCCTCAGGAAGGAACGAGTCCTTGGGCTAGACCAGATTGTTGTAATGGATGATGATGGTTTGACAAGGTCCTTCCAGAGATTTTCAGAGGCCTTGATTCACCATCTGTACTAAAATGAGGCAATGGCACTCATACCCCTCAGGGTCCACAACGCGCCTAGCCAGTACCATTAGATTTACTCGAGAAGGTCAAATTTCTCGAGTTCTTTGGTGCCCCGGATGGCGCAGCCGCTGAGGCATGGTTGGAGAATATGGAGATGTTATTTTCTCTTCGCGACTATACCTCCAACAACAAGGTCCGCATGGAGGTCTTTCAACTTAAGGAGAGTGCTCTTCTATGGTGGAAGACGCTTCTGCCACAATTGAAGATGGTCGTTGAATATGTGTCATGGGAACTGTTCGAGGAACGGTTCCAAGAGAGGTACCTATCAGAGGAATTCATTGAGCATTAGCTCAATGATTTCAATGCCTTTCAACAGGGCGGTTGTATGGTGCCCGAGTACAAGGCCTGTTTTATGGAGTTGCTTCGGTATGCTCTGCATCTTAATACTGTGAAGCTTAAGTTCAACAGGTTATTTTTTGGCCTTGATGTCAGCATACGTGCAAAGGTTAGGATTATGATGCCTCAAACCTTGCATGATGTTGTCCTGAAGGCCCTCATAGCAGAGGAGGATCTTATCAGCGGGGGTCAGAGTAGGACTCCAATGAGACCAGCAGGGTAGGTGTCATCTAGTGCATAACATCATCAGACACCAGTGAGACATACACCAAGATATCGTGGCTTCCAGAGAGGATCCAATTTCACTACACCTCGGTGACCAACACCTCAGTAGTGGACTCATTACCGAGGACCACATCATCAACCACAGTAGAAACATTTTAGGCATGTTCAGCAGAACAACCTAGGATTCCCGACGAGTGGGTTTTCAGCTTCTATTTTGGGTACCAGGAGTATTGGATCGAAGAAGAGGTGTTGGACGTGTCGGGAGCCACACTACCAGTGTGATTGCCCAGTAGAGAGGACTAGAGCATATAGATTAGTCAGACCCACTACCATGGAAGATTTGGGCAAGGCCTATCGGATTCATGCAGTGGTGAATAGCCACCAGGTAGAGCACTAGTCAACTGTGCTCAAGACATCAGGTACCATCGTTGACCAAACCCTTAGTATTTTGATAGATCCCAGTGCTATCGAGAGTTTCATTTCTCATGCAACGTTAAAAAGGATAAAGGTAAAGGAAGTTGAACATGATGAGTTTAGCTTTGTGAAGATGGCTTCAGGAGTCAAATAGAAGGTTGGAGGAAAGGTTACGGGCTATACCCTTAACCTAGGAGAGTTTGTCACCAGGGCCAACCTGTACGTCACAATCTTAGGATCTTATGATGTCGTGATCGGTATGGACTGGTTGGAATCGCATGAAGTGATACTCAACTGTAAGACAAAACTATTGAGATTGTTCGATGATGAGGGACAAAGACGCGTGATTGTAGGTCAGAACTAGGGATTTTCCATGAGATTTATCTTTTCCTTGTAATTACAGAAGAGCATGCGCAAGGGATCTAAGATTTATGAGATCCTTGCGTTAAATGAAAAGAGATTTGCGGAATGTCTAAGACACCTTCTGGTGGTGAGAGAGTTTGCAAACGTCTTCCCGAAGGAGTTACCTGGGATGTCACCGGAGAGGGAATTGGAGTTTACCATAGACCTAAAACCAGGGATTGAACCGATAGCTAGAACTCCTAATCGAATGTCGACCCTAGAGTTACAGGAGTTGAGAATGAAACTGAAGGAGTTGTTGGACCTAGTACTTATACATCCAAGTGTGTCACCGTGGGGTGCGCCTATTATTTTCATACGAAAGAAGGATGGCTTGTGGAGACTCTGCATTGAATACTGTCAATTTAACAAGGCAACGATCAAGAATCAATATCCATTGTCGAGGATTAATGATCTGTTTGATCAAATGAAGGGTGATATGGTGTTTTCAAACATCGATTTGCGATCAGGGTATCACCAGTTATGGATCAAGGAGGGTGACGTCCCTAAGACCGCCTTTAAGATGAGGTTTGAACATTACAAGTTTACTTTTTAATCGTTTGGACTGACAAATTCCCTGGGGGTATTTATGATTTTGATGAATGGGGTGTTCCACGATAACTTGGACAAGTTCGTCCAAGTATTCATTGATGATATTTTGATTTATTCTCATATGACAGAGGAGCATGACGATCATTTGCGCTTGGTACTACCGTGTCTGTGAGAGCACAATTTGTATGGGAAGTTGTTCAAATGATTGTTTTATCAATCGAAGATTCACTACTTAGGGCATGTCATCTCCGACGAAGGTATCGTCATGGATCCAACAAAGGTCGAGGCTATTATGGAATGGCGTGTGCTGACGAATGACCCGGAAGTGTGTAGCTTCATGGGTTTAGCAGGATACTTTCGACAATTCATCGAGGGATTTTCAAAGATAGAAAATTTGATCACATAATTGCAGAAGAAGAACAAGAAGTTTGTTTGGACCAAGAAATGCATGGAAGCATTTTGGAGGCTCAAAGAGCTATTGACAATGAAACCGATACTAAAGGTCCCTGACATGGATGCAGACTTCTTGGTATGCATTGACGCATCCAAGGAAGGCTTAGGCGGAGTCTTGATGCAAAACGATCTAGTGATCGCTTACATCTTGAGGAAGTTGAGAATGCATGAGGAGAAATACGTGATGCATGATTTGGAGTTGTTATCAATTGTATATGACTTGAAGTTTTGGATACACTACCTTGTTGGACGTAAATTTGAACTAAAAACAAACCACTGTAGACTACAACACATCTTTATGCAAAGCAACCTGAATGCGCGACAACGACGTTGGTCAGAATTGGTCAGCGAGTATGAATTCGAGATTACTTACATAGAAGGAACATTGAACCGAGTGGCAGATGCATTGAGTCAGAGACCACGCATATTTTTGGTGTTTCTGCTTCAGACAAATCTACGTGAAAGGATTCTAACTTTACAGCGAGACGATGAATGGTACAAAGAGGTCAAGGATTTTATCGGACAAAACAAAATGATGGTACCAAGATTTGAAGGATTTATGTTTGACGACGATGGACTATTGAGGTTAAAAAATTGGATTTACATACCACTGAATAACAATTTGAGGAGTTTGATCCTAAACTAGGCTCATAGAGCAGTGTACATGGCTCACTCGGGAGTCATGAAGACGAGGGCAGACCTTAAACCTTTATTCTTCTGGAAAGGAATGAAGGCAGACATAGTCAACTATGTGGCCAGATCTCTAGAATGTCAGCTGGTAAAGGTTGAACATAGACATCCAACAGGATTACTACAGCCACATGCTATTCCAGAATCGAAATGGGAGGTTATTTCGATGGATTTCAATGTTGGATTGCCATTAATGGCAAGGAGACATGACTTGATTTTTGTGGTAGTTGGCACTCTGACGAAGAGTGCTCACTTTATTTCGGTGCATACATCGTATCAAGAACCTGACATAGCTAGAGTTTTCATCAGTGAGATTGTGAGGTTGCATGGCATACCTAAGAGTATTATGTCTGATCGAGGATCGGTGTTTACTGGACGATTTTGGACTAGTTTCCAAGAGGCCTTGGGAACCCAACTTAACTTTAGTACTGCGTATCACCGGGAGACTGACGGGTAGACCGAACGAACAAACCAAATCTTGGAAGACATGTTGCACGTGTACGTGATGGACTAATAGAAGCGTTGGGAAGAATTTTTGTCACTGGTAGAATTCACATCTAACAACAGTTACCATAGCACCATTAAGATGGCGCCTTTCGAGTTTCTTTACGAGAAACCATGTCAGACGCCTCTTAGTTGGGATTGGATTGAGGATAGGGTACTGGTGGGACCAGAAGCAATCCAAGAAATGGAAGATCAAATGCAAACAATAATACAAAGGATCAAAGAAGGGCATGATCGATAAAAGAGTTATGTCGATGCGCACTGTGTCAACCGTAGTTACGAAGTGGGTGATCGAGTCTTCTTGTGGGTAAAACTGCATAAGAATTCGATCAAGTTTGTAAAGGGAGATAAACTCTCTCCTAGGTTTGTGGGACCCTTCAATATTGTGGAGAGGAAGGGGCCCGTGGCCTATCGACTAGCCTTGCCTGATTCTTGAGGCGTATGCACGATGATTTTCACGTCTCTGTTTTGAGACATTATATTAGTGATCCTACACATGTTATTGACATGAGTTCCTTGCAGGTATCGAACGAGGGGGTTCTCACGGCTGAGCCGATCCGCCACCTAGATCATCGCACTTGATAGCTATAGCGTCGAACTGTAGATCAGTTCAAGTTCCAGTGGGACAACTATAGTCCGCACTCGGTGACCTGGGAGGACGCATATGATATGCACCAACAGTTTCCATTTTTGTTGATAGATAGAATTATGACACTGTGATACACATTATTTTGGCACTTATATACTGTGAAACTTTGGGACGAAGTTTAGACCAAGAGGTGTATGTAACATCCCACTCTTGCACCCACTGAGCGAACTTATTCTTTGAGGAAACTTTCTTGCAAGTGGTCTGGATTATTATACTATTAGGCGTTTGATTATGATTATGAGGCATTATGGATATGATGACATGCTATTTTATTGTATTGACATGGACAAGTGCTATTGAATCGGTTCTCTTAAGTGTGCAGGATTTTTTACCTCGAGGATGCAGAGGCATCGATGAGACCCTTGGACTCCGGACTGAGTCAGGGAGTGGACTATTGGGGTTTGATTGTTTTATATATGACCTATGTGCATCTGATTAGATGTTATGATTATGGATTTTATTTCTGACATGATTCATTGATGATGCAGGTTGACGATAGCTTGTTGACCAGACTCACATGTGGAGTAGAGGGGTCACGCATGACTACCATAGATGTTGAGGGAGAGGTGTGGACAACAGCCCTGCCACAGCCTACTAGCATTCCTATCGTCGCTCAAATGGTAGGTTAATGACTACCTAGTTAAAGAAGAGCCACGATACCATGAGGGTAGACTGAGATAGTCGTTCATGATGATTCTAAGGGGCATGCAATAAGGCAAGGGCCTTATTCCTTAGAGGCCCTTAGTCTCCCAAAAGATCACCTGGCAGAGTATTGACTCCAGGGGTTTTTGATGTCTACCAAGTCAGTCAAGAGGCAAGTGGCACCCTTGGAGCACGTAGTGCGTCCTGAAGGGCACGCTGTGCAAGAAAAATGAAAAGAGGCGAGTGTCACCCTTGGAGCACGTATTGCGTTCTGAAGGGCATGTTGCACAAGGGAAATGGAATGAGGTGAGTGGCACCCTTGGAGCACCTAGTGCATCCTGAAGGGCGCGTCGCGTTGTTAACTAATAAGTGAATAAACCTATATGGACTTAGAACAAATAATGTGATAAGAAAGATTTAAAAACAATTTCCCTAATAAAATGTCGTCGAACCTAGGAAAATAAAATGTAGGTCTAAGTGATACTTGTGGTAAAAATTAAAATAAATAATTAATAATAATAATCATCATTAAACATGTGACGAGAATGGGGTAAGAAATTCAATTAATTTATAAAAATCGAATTACTATGGGGGATTGAATTTTTAAAAAATGAAATAATTGTTTTGTTACATATGCTAATTAAAAATTTATTAATTAAAAAGAAAAAGGAGAAAACGATAATTTTCTACACTTGTTAATTTGAGTTTTAGATAAAATGGGAAAAGAGGGAAACTTAAAAGAATTAGGAAACTAAGGGAAAAAGGGGAAACATAAAGAAAAAGTGAAACATAAGGAAAAAGTAGAATGACCAACTTAGTAAGGAACCTTGCCTTTAAGAACTTTCTAAATTGAGCTCAACTAGAAATTTAGTAAGGGCGTAAGTCATTAAAATGTGTAAGGGAATATGGGGACACCTAGGGGTGATTCTAGGGATGCTTTTAGGTGAGTGAGGGAAATAGGAGTAAATATTTAATTAATGAAAATTAAATTCTGGTGCAACTAAGGGGATGGGTGACATGTGTATGGGGGAGGATTTTTATGAATTAAATTATTGGAAATTAAATTAAATGGGAATTCGGGAAAGAAATCACTTAGAAAATTTATATAAAGGATGGAGGAGGAGGAGTATGGATCTCTTCTTTGATGCGTAACGTTACATTGGAGAATTTTTGACTTGACTGACTTATCTTGTGGGAGTTGGGATACCTAGATCGATGAGGAGTGGTAGCTCGGCCTTGCGAGGTGAGTTGGGAGCTAGTTGTGCTTTGGTTTAGTGTGCGTGGCCCCTTTGCGGCTCAGGGGGATAAGGGGGAAGAAGAGTACCCCTAGTGTTGGCTGGGAGGTACTGGTGAAGTCTCATCGGTCGACAAGCGAGAGTTTCACGGAGCGCGTGGGACAACAACTCGGAGTTGTCACCTTGGAATATGGTACGCATGCTTTTGTTCTACATGGTAGATTAATATTGACCTTACGCTTTCATTTCTGTACTTTTAACTGTGTAAATAAGTTGTTTGACTTAGAATTTTAATTGAGAACTTAAATTCCCCATAGCCTTAAGATCGTTGCTTGACTTGATTCCCTTTGCATTTGATTCCTAATTATTGTGACTGTCCTATTGGTTTTATTGATTTTTTGTGCAGAGTTGTTTTTGTTTGTTGCATGTTCTGCGGGCATGGTGTTCATCATCCAATTGTGTGGTTCAACTGTTGTCGTCTTTGCCTTCTTTCCTAAAAAAAAAAAAAAATCTTGCACCTTTCACTTCGCTTGGAGTCGTAACGTTGGGTTCGTTACATAGTTGAAGGAACTAGAGTTGTTGAACACTCTGGAGACCTTTTGAAGGAGAAAATACCTCAGAGTTGTTGAATACTCTATAGGAGAGCTCTGCAAGTGTGCATAGAGTGGATGCAAGGTGTGCATCAGTGAACCTGAAAGAACTCAGGGTTCAGGGAAAGCCTATGCAAGGAGTGCACAAGGCCAACACTTAGACAGAGTGTTGAAAATTTGAAGTTGTCGCAAGGTTCAGACAAAGAACAAGGAGTGCACATACGAGAGAACTGGTGTCAATTTCGAAAAATATCAAGACGATCATAGAAAGTGCCAGGAGGGCGCAAAAAAACTTTGAAGGAAGCAGAGGGTCGGGACCCTTTAGAATTCTAAGCAAGGTGAAAGTTTAGAGGAGATAGCGCAAGGTGTGTGCTGGAGATGGACTTATACCAAGTCTGAAATCTCAGGAGGAGAAGCACAAGTCGAGACCCAGTAGTCAGGTTCATAGAAGAAGTATCAGAGGCCGAAGCCTTTGACACTTGAAAATTCTTCCAAGTCAAGAGAAGGACAAAGCTCAGGAGGAGGAGCGACAACAACCATCAGATATGTTGCTGAAAAAAATCTGGACTATCAGATCAGGGTCCAGGAGGAAGGAGGAACATGCGTAGCAGGAGAACAGATCCTAGCCGTTGGATCTGAGCACAGAGGATCGACAGTTGTTCGATCCAGGGGTAACTGCACGAGCCTTAAACTCTTTTCAAGTGCACAGGAGAGTGGAATTGCGAAGTCCCAAAGTCATGTAGAGTCATCCATCGTCAGGAGGAGACAGGTGGAAAAATATTAGAATTTCTGGGAGATTGAATTCTGGAAGATTTTCCAAGAGAAAAGGGAAATATTTGCAAAGTCGCGAAGAGCAGAGTGAATCCAGACCATTGGATCTAGAGGGGACACGTGGAGGAGATCCACATATTTCGGAGAAGTGGTGCTTCGGAAGAAATCCACGGAGGGAGAGAGAGTGAGGAAAAACAATATTCGCGAAGAGCGGAGAAGATCTGGCTCATTGCATCCAGGAGGGCACGTGTCGTTACATCAATGTTTCGTTGATTAGTTTTTTGGGAAAAACGGATTTAGGAGGGGGGTTTGCATCATATTATATTTATAAATATAAATTGTGTATGGAGTTTTTGAAATGTTCAATGTTTGGAGTGGACACTCCACCCATCATCACGGACTCTTGAAGCAATGAGGATTGAAAAGAGTTTTGAGGAGAGGCTTATAAAGTCTAAAATTAATGTGAACATTGAGGTAAAATGGATAGACACTAGCCGTTAAAATTTTGAACAATTTGAATTAAAAAAAAAGTTAATATTATTAATAATGAATGTATAAAGGGGAAAATAATTAAAGTATAACAAGATAAATAACTAAAGTATAAAAGGATAAATAATTAAATAATTAATTAAAAGGTGAGTGAGAATTAATGATGACAAGATCCAATTAATAATACTAATAATAAAAAAGGTTAAGTAATGACTATTGAAATAATAATCAAATAATCTAACAATTAATTGTTAAGATATTTATGATAGGATTGAAATAACGATCAATAATAATTAAAATTAGTTAAAAATATAATAAAAGCTTCGAAGTCAAATAGAATTCAATTATTTGACCTTGAATCTTTGATTATATTTTTAACTAATTCTAATTATTATTGATCCTAAAATCTTAATCATGTTAAAGATATATTAACCTTTAATTGTTCGATAATTTGAGTATTATTTCAATAGATATTAATTAACATTTTATACTATCAGTATTATTAATTGGATCTTATCATCATTACTTCTCACTCATCCTATAATCAATTATTTATCCTTTTATTCTTTAATTAATTATCTTGTTATACTTCAATTATTTTTCCACGTTCATTATTAATAACATTAACTTTTATTTAATTCAAATCATTCAAAATTTTAACGGCTAGTGCCTATCCATTTTTCTTCAATGTTCATATTAATTTTAGCCTTTATAAGTTTCTCCTCAACACTCTTTTCAATCCTCATTGCTTCAAGAGCCCTTGATGATGGGTGGAGTGTCCACTCAAAACGTTGGACGTTTCAAAAAATCGTACGCAATTTATATCCATAAATCTAATACAACATTGTCACGAGGAACTGCGAAAACCTGCATTCTCTAAAACTTAGGAATTTTTCTAAGTTGCAATGTATCGCACTAGCAGAAAACTGTGAATGTTGTGATATCTCACAAAGATAAAAAAAAAAAAAAAAAAATCTACATTGCAAAACATTGAAACTTTACAAAAAAAATTCTAAGACTTTTGCATCAGTAATAGCCAAATTTTCCCACTTTGCAATGTATCACACAAAAAAAATGATTTTATTTTACTATGTCGCATCGAAAGCAAGTTTCTAAAAATGTGATCTAACAAAATTTCTAGGCTACAATAAGATTGTTTTTCTCAATGAGGGTTAGATCAAAAGGATAAAAAGTAATTGATGACTTGATGGGTCTTGAAAAGAATTCTAGACTTATTCAAAATCAAAATTCTTCTAAATAATGATAATCAACTTGAAAGACTAGACTTTTTAGATTCAATGGCAAAAAAAAATGGGAGGGGCCAACCCTTTTTTTCCTTTTTCATGTGACAAAGATGAAAAATGTATGAGGAAGGTGTTGCTTTCTCAACACCATATTAAATAGATATGAGAATTAAGAAAGAAAGGATGTTGAAGGGTGAGATCTTATATATGGTGGCATAGCCTCTTTAAACGTAGACAACATTTCAATGTTCACTTTTGACCACAACAACATTGCATAGACATAACCCCTACACATCCAGTCAATTAACATTGTCTATAATAGTGTAACTTCAACCAATTAAACAAGGGATTCTTCTCCAGATCACATTTTCACTCTAGCAAACAAGGAATTCTTTAAACAATTAGCAAAAGATGCAAATAGGGATCTTGTTCTTTGGGGTTAAGTTCAAGCTCTAGTTTTCTCCTTCATGTGAAGGGGCTTCTTATTTCCATGCATGATGCTACAAATTGTTTCTTTGCCCACACAATTCTACAAATGTTGTGTGAACCTTTTTCAATGTCTTCTTCCCATATATGATGCTACTCCATGTTTTTTGAATCATATTTTGTGTCTTTGTTGCAAGAATCTACATTTCTTATTTGACAACTTGTGATCTGTAATCAAATCTGAAATATTGTTAAAAATATAGAAGGTAAATTTGAGCCACCTAGCAACCCATGTTGCACTCAATTGCACTATAGTTACAAAATGAGATTGAATGTAATCGTTAGGTAGTTACAAAGCAGCACAATATGGGATAGCCAACAACAAGAAGTATCTCTCATTGAATGATGAAATATGAAAGACAAATGTGAGATACAAGTGAGAAGGTCTCTTAGAGAACCATGGAGCTTAAGGGTCCACGTTCCAAATTCCCATAAATTAAAATATTCTAGATTTTTTTTACATGAGAAGGGTCTTCTCCCATTTTAATTTATGTCTGTGGAATGAATTATAGAGTGTTGTTTTTCATTGTGTCTCATATTATAATTTGCAAGAACTATGTTTTGTTTGGGAAATGGCATTCAAAATTAAGTAAATATTTAGTTTATGAAATGAAAAAAAGATTTATGGATCAATGATATAAGGGTGTTTCAATACTAGAAATGATTTCAAATTTGTTCTTGTATTGTGAAGCATGTTAATCCTATGGGAGTAAATATGAGAAGTTAGAGGTTGTCAGAAAGAGATAAAGCCAAAGTCAAACCTTGAGTAAGTGTCAAAGCTAAATCCTGAGCAAAAACCATAACCAAAATGTTAGCAAGAGATGGAGCTAGAATCGAAGATAAAGCTAGAGCTAGAATTGAAGCCAAAGATAGAACAAAATCCATAAGATCCAATATCTACATGTCCCAAGTTAAGCCTATGAAAGGTGAATATAGGAACCAGTTTCGTGTTGATGGTGATAATTTGGAAGCCCTTGATGAAAGTGGGACCACATGGCACTCATTTACACTAGTTCAAATACAATAGAATGTAATTGTTAAGTAGTTAACAATTAAGTAATAGAATGTAATTGTAACATCCCCACTACCCAAATTAAAAATTTTGGGTTTAGTTCTCAACAATGAGAATCCCCGAAGCTTGTAGCCGCCAAATGCCAAACCCGATCCACGGGTCTTTCATTCACCTATACTGCTACCTTCACCTACACCGTAGTCTTCCCTGATCCCAATTTCAGGTTATCGGGGCTCCGTCTTTCCCGTAGTCAAAGGTTCTTGTACTCTGCAATTCCCGATGGCCGATGAACTCCTTTTTGGCCTTAGCCCCTCCCTGGCTAGGCTCCTAGTCCACACGACCGTGTACCCAAGACCTCAGCCTTATGGCTTTTCCTTTCGTCGGGGTTTTGGGCTTTCGAATATCGAAGTGCATATGCACCAAACCTCTTGTCAACGGAATCCCCGATTTCCCAATGCACAGACTCCCGATTTGACGTCACCAGGAAGCCCTTCCTCCGTAACCAAAATCAACGGCAGTGAGCAGTCGCAAAGATCAACGGCTCCTGATCTCCTTACCCGCGGTGCTGACAGCTGGTTCACACTCAAGGGGGCTTCCACTGCCCCAGATATGCTGCCAATTGTCCCCCACTGATCGGGGTATCGCGTTTCGCGTTTTCGAAGTGCACAAACCTCTTGTCACCGGGATCCCCGATTTCCCGATGACCCAAACGCCGATAGACAACTTCCTTGTCGGGCCTTCCTCGATGGCTCCGATCTCTGCCACATGTATCCTCGAGCGGACGGTCTCGATTCCTCCGGGATTTCGAGACTTTCGACGTCTCGGTTCTTTCGCCCTCAGAAATCTCGATTTCCCGATGGCTCCATCTCTCCGACATGCGTCCTAAATGGATGGACGGTCAAGATGAGCTCTCGGGGTTCGCGAATTATAGCGTCCCGATTCCCTCAGCCTCAGGACCTCCGATATACCGATGGCCAATATCCCGACTCTCTCCGGATTCTAACACCTGTCCCTCTGAACGGACGGCTCGGGTTATTTCGGGATTTTCACCTGGTACTTCCCCGTTCTCTTGTCCCTAGAAATGTCGATTTCCCGATGCACCAAACACCGATGGCGCTTGATCTCCGCCATGTGTCCTCTGCCAACGAACGGTCCAGATCTTGTCGGTAAATCGCGGATCGCGATTCTGGGTGGCAAGAGTTCTAAGTATTCAAAAATCCCGATATGCCGAACTCCGACTCTCTGGGACCCTCTGCCACGTGTCCCTGCTATTTGGACGGCTCAGATCCTATCGGGAATTCGCAAATTGCGACTTCCTATTGCAATGGTTTCACACTCCTAAATTCTCCGATGGGTGAAATCTCGACGACTCCCCGGAATGCTGACATGTGTCCTGCCGAGATCAACGGTTAGGATCTGTTCTCACGATTTCGAGAACCACAAGGCCTCGATTCTCAGACTCAACAAAACTCCGATGACCCTGTTGTCCCGATGACTTCTCCGGGATGTTGACACGTGTCCTTCCGAGATCAACGGCTAGGACTCTTCCTCTGCACACTAGAGTTCAACTCCGGCGCATCTTCTCGAGATCTGACGATTGTCGGGACTATGATCTAAGATCCAACGGTTCAAATCATTTCTCCTGCACGCTCCCCTTCCAGAAGTTATAC
>ML822290.1:0-10999 GCA_009831015.1 Picea engelmannii
ATTTTGGATGGAAATGGTAGCCATGTTGCATGATGCAAGATGGGATCATTAATAGGTTTCATTAAATATATAATATATAGAGATAACATATATGATTAATTGGCTACATTTGCGTTGAGCATACATGGTTGTGGATTACTTTCTATATTTCCTAACTATTGGGAACCAGCCTCCAAGTGATTTTCTTGATCATATGAACCTAATAATGTTGATCCAAATAGGAAGGATCCAAGTAATGTTGTGTTGAAAGGTTAATCTATGTGGCAATGTCAAATTAGGGTAATGGTAAGACCAAGGACACCTACCAATAGTGGTGGGAATCTAGTCAAGTATTAGAATGTTAGGATGATGAAGAGTTCCCTATGGTTGTGGATTTTCAAAGATTATGTGATTTTAAGTGGAAACTCACAATCAATGTTTCTTATGAAATAAATAAAAGAATCAAAGAAAAATAGCTAAATTAAACTAAGACATTTAAGAAAATAAATGAAACAATATTCATAATTGAGTCTAAGGTAATAAGTTTTTTGATAGGATGAAGTCTCTCATACAGGGGCGTGAAAAATACTGGAAGGTTGAATTACTAAAACTTACAACCACTGAATTCTATTTGGAGTTAGAAAACACAAAAAGTGGAATCAACTTCAGGTATGGGATTCATTATTTTCAATTCTGCCCATGTTTGTTCATTTCTGTGCATGTAAATTTAAATTTCACAGTGATAGTTCTGACTGGTTATGAGTACAGACTGTGGAAATAAAAGTTAAGATAGACTGTGATGGCTGTGAACGCAAAATTGAGAGGGTTGTTTCCTCTATGTCAGGTAAAACCAAGAGCCAAACAATGATAATATACACAGCGATAATATTCAAAGCGATGATAATATACAGAGCGATAATATACAAAGAGATAATATACATAGCGATAATTTGCACAGAGCGATAATATACACACAGCAATAATTTACACAAAGCCATAATATACTCAGCGATAATATACACAACGATAATTTGCATAGAGCCATAATATACACAGCGATAATTTGCACAGAGCGATTATATACACAGACCGAAAAATAAACACACACAGAGCGATTATATACATAGACAGAGCGATTATATACACAGACAGAGCGATTATATACAGAGCAATTATATACACAGACAGAGCGATTATATACACAAACAGACAGAGTGATTATATACACAGACAGACAGAGCGATTATATACACAGACAGAGCGATAATATACACAGACCGATAATATACACAGAGTGATAATATAAACAGAGCCATAATTTTCGATTATATACACAGAGCGATAATATAAAGAGAGCCATAATTTTCGATTATAATTTTCAAAAAATAAACACAGACAAAGCGATTATATACACAGACAGAGCGATTATATACAGAGCGATTATATACACAAACAAAGCGATTATATACACAGACAAATAGAGCGATTATATACACAGACAGATAGAGCGATTATATACACAGACAGACAGAGTGATTATATACACAGACAGAGCGATAATATAAACAGAGCGATAATATAAACAGAGCCATAATTTTTGAAACTTACCTACGTTCCCTACGATCTTGGCGACCACGGCGATCTCGGCGACCTCTCCCTGCGATCTCGACGACCTCTCCCTTAGCTTCCATGACCAACTACACACTCCTCTCGCGAGACAGCAAATACGCAAACGAAAAACGTTCTAAAGCCCATGTGTGGCTAATATATAAACATACTTTCGGTCGAAAGATAGTTCGGTCGAAATATAGTTCGACCGAAAAATAGTTCGGCCGAACAATCTTTCGGCCGAAAACTTGTTGCCGGGAAAAAAATATCCGGTCGACCAAATTTCGACACGCAAATCGAGGGCATTGTTATTGATCTCTTTGATTTGACGTTTATTTTTTCGGCCGACAAATAGTTCCGCCGAAAATAATGTCTTTCGGCCGAAAATTAGTTTTAGTTCGGCCGAAAAAAGGTTTGTCAAAATTTTGGAAAGCAGATTTTCACGAAAGTGTAACCCACCTTCGTGATTCCACTCACGTCAAATCATCGGAATCTACCAAACAAAGAAAATACACCTCCTATTCCAGGATCTGTGTTTACATGGACATTTGAAAAGAATTACCAGGCTGAGTAACTCTGGAATATCAGGATGAATACTAGAAACAAAAAACATACTATGAGAACATCCCCTTTCGTTGTAGAAAATGTCATGAGAACGATCACCTCTTTTATGATTTTCCCGTGAATATTGAGGCTACCAAAGCTGGAGAGAACAAACATAAAGACGACTTCACTGCAGTCACAATCCGAAAAAGAAACCCACCACGGAGGAAGAATCCAGACCGTGCTCCAAAAATAACCACCAAAATCTCCTATGACATTCTAAATCAGTTGTCGGAAGAAGAAGAGGTCCAAGATCCACATAAAGAGAAAATACAAGACAAAGGAAAAGGTCAAGCCTCACACCAATATGCCCAAAACAAAGAAGATCATGAAGGAGACAAGTCAGAGGAAAATGGGGATACCCTTATGCAGCTAAACGAGCAATACTTAGCGGACATAGACCTTGAAAAATTAGAGGATGCCCTCAATCGAAAAGATATGCATGCAATCCCTATAGAACAACTTAGAAAGGTTCATAAGGTGTTCATAGATTCCACAAAAGGATCCACTGCACGGCTAGGCATAGTCATAGACCCAGACTTAGACTGAAAGCATGCCCCATAGGAAAACAAAAGACGAGGCCGTAAATCTGCCCACTAGCTCATCAAAGAAGTAGGGAACTTCATGCTCAACTCATGCCAGATTCAAAGGATCTCGAAGGGATACCTCCACCCACCTCCCCAATCATAATGATGAATATCATAACCTGAAACATTAGAGGACTCAATGGAAGATCCAAAGAGAGGACTCTTCAAGAATGTATACGCGCAAAAAATACAAATGTTCTACCATTGCACGAGACGAAATGTGTTGGAGCACAAGAAGAGACTATCTCTCACCGTTGCTTGAGAGGGTGTGAGTCCCTCCACACAGACTTCACCAGAGCAACAAGGGGATTAGCGATCCTATGGAATTCTACAACTATTACAATAGATCAACCCTTCTGCATTGTAGGTATGATCATACCACACTTCAAAGTCATAAGATCTACCAAGGAAGGGGAAATCACAAATGTTTATGGATCTCAAACCCTACAAGTCAAAGAGAAATCCTTGAAGCGAATAAATTCTATCAAATCACCACTAAGCATGCCCAACTAGGTGCTGGGAGGCAACTTCAATATCATCTTGATGCTGGAGGAGAAACTCGGGGGAGATAAATGGCTGGAGAAAGATAGTGGTATGATCATAACCTTCATAGACTAGCTAAATCTTGTAGATATAGAAGTGCGAAATGGAATTTTCACCTGGTCCAACAACAAATCTAGACATCAATAGTTTTCTTGCCAGCTAAACTGCTTCCTCATAACGGAAGCCCTACTGGTGGAGGATCCTACCATAGAGGCCAACATTCTTCCAAGCGCTGGCTTGGACCACTGAACCATCTCACTTTTTTTCGATGCAGGATCGATGCCGAAACTCAAACCCTTCCGATTTGAGAAATTTTTTCATTCCCACCCTGAATTTCATCATTTCACAACTTCTTGGTGTAACCAAGAAGAAATAGAACATGGTAACTGCATGTACAAATTTCAACAATGACTCAAAAACTTCAAGATACATCTGAATCTTTGGAATAAAACCACCTTTGGGAACATCTTTCAAGAGATGCATGAAATTGAGAATAGACTAGAAACTTTGAAAAAGACCTTTATTTCAAGAATCATAATCACATAATTAATGAAGGAGGAAGAGGAGCTTTAGCTGGACTTAGAAGAACAAAAAAAGCACAAGGAAATCTTATGGAATCATAAATCCAGGGTTTAATGGTTCAAGGATGGAGAGAGGAATACCAAATTCTTCCATAGAGTAATGGTGCATCGTAGATACATAAATAGGATAACTTAGCTGGAAGATGATCAAGGTAACCCCATTAGAGAGCACAAAAAAAATGCTAAGGAACTAACAAACTACTACAAAGACCTTCTAATAGAAACCAATGATGATAGAGCATCAAAATTCAACAAAATAACTAGGAACATACCCTCCATGGTAACTTAGGAACATAATGAAGCCTTAATGAGGACCATCACTCAAGATGAAGTGGACCACACAGTCAGGAAAATGCCCCTAGGGAAAGCACCAAGTCTAGACGACTTCAACATAGACTTCTTTCATTACTGTTGGGATATGATCAAGCAATAAGTTTGGCAAATGGTGGAGGAATTCAGAACCTCAAGCCAAGTCCTCCCTCCCCTCAATGCCACCTTCCTCACTCTCATTTCAGAAGAGGAGAGGGTCACTCACCCCAAACAATACAGACTCATTTCCCTATGCAATATCATCTACAAAATCATCACCAAGGTCATAGCCATGCGTCTCAAACCTATCCTACCTTTTGTCATATCCAAAGAGAAAGCGATCTACGTGGAAGGCATGGAAATCATGCATAGTTTCATCCTCGCATAGGAGGTTATCCAATTGCTGCAGATGACTAAGATCCTAGGTATGCTCATCAAACTCGATCTAGATAAAGACTTTGACATAATCAGTTGGCAACAAATGCGCTCCTTGCTAGAAGCCTTTGGTTCCAACAACCACTCGGTGCATTAGATCATGAGGCTCACCTCTTCAGCCTTATTCTCTATCTTGGTCAATGGAGTGCCCTCCCAACCCTTCTTCCCACCATAGGAATTCATCATGGAGACCCCCTCTCTCCCATCATATTTGTTTTAATGGAGGAAGGCTTGGGACACTACCTTAAAGCCTCTGTCCTGGATGGATCCCTTAAAGGTTTTCCCCTACAAAATATTCAGCCCACCCCCTCGCATAGCAAGTTTTTTTTTTTAAACCCTCCTCTTAAACAGTCTGAGAGTTCAAGAAACCGCCAAACTCAATTTGATTCTCATTGAGTTTGTGGATGCATGAAGAATGGCCCTTAACCTTGATAAATATAATCTCTACTTCTTCAATATACCAGTCGCCATCCAAATCACATTTCTTGCCTCGTAGGTATACCTAAGAGATCCCTTTTGTCCAATTATCTCGGCATACCCCTCACAGGTGCGCATGCGTGCTCCATCGCGTGGGTGAGTCTGCTTCTCTCCATTTCCAATAGAATCAACAACTGGACCTTCAAACCTCTTAATATTGCATCTAGGATGGTACTCCTCAAGTCTATCCTACAAGCCTCGCCAACCTAATTCTGTCATTCCGGCCATCAGGATCATACAACGCAACTTCTTATGGCTTGGGCACAACCCTGATAAAAAGTGGGCATTAGTGGGTTGGGATAAGCTTTGTAATCCCAAAGCTATGATTAGACTTGGGCACCGAGACCCAGGAAAACTTAACCACGTTATGGGATATCAACTATGGTGGCAAAGGCTTAAGAACCCTACAGAACTCTGGGGAGAAAATTGGAAACAGAAATATGCACCGACGACCCGAGCATAACAACTAATCATGTTCAAAAACCAGATTCAAGGATCCAATATTCAGAGCATGACCTGTCTCAAAACACAGCTAGTCCAGAAATATGCTTTTTGGGAAATAAGGAATGCGGAAAGTGCATTGTTCTGGCAGGACTCATGGAAACAACAAATGTCTTTAGCCACTCTAGAAGAGTTAAATCCCCTACATCAATCACTGCAACCAGACATATTTAGATGGGTTAAGGATATTTGGAAAACGTCCGATAGGAATTTGCCATGGCGCAAATGGAAAATAGAACACCAGCAATTGCACCTCCCAAGAGAAATGGACCTCCAATCCTGGCGAGCCTACACTAACCAATGGAAAATACCCAACAAGATAGGCCCAAACATTCTCATATGGGGGCACTCCACAACTGTAATTTTTTCAATCAAAGAAGCCTACTATTTGTAGGGTAACTATCATGATCAAGCTAAGGATACCATATGGGGTAAGATCTAGAACTCAATACTCTATCCTAAAGTGTCCATCTTCCTCTGGGTCATAGTTCAAAACCGCATCTTCGCCTGGGTTATTCTCAAAAAGCGGGGTTTCATAGGCCCCTCAATTTTCCTCCTTTTTCAGCAACACGAGGAAACGATGGAACACATTTTCAACCATTTCCACTACAATCACACAATATGGGATCTTGAGTCTCAAATAATGCGTCGTTCCAATAGAAACATGAACATCATCAAGAACACTATAGAAAATTGGGATTCAATCAACTTTTAGTATCCAATTCTAGCTCGCATTTGGCAGTTCCTATCGGGATTCACCCTCTAGAAAATTTGGAAGGAAAGAAATAAAATAATCTTTCACTCGAAGGCCTCACCCCCCACCTCTACTTGGGACAGAATCATGAATCTCACATGGGAAACAATCAAAATAAGACACTGGAATATTGAGGACTTAAAGTGCAGTATGGATGAACAAGATATACTCCAAAACTAGCACTTCAACTTGACTGACACACCCCCTTCCATAGTAGCCAACCTCTCTACTGGCACCCTGACACTTGGACCCCACCACCAACTGGATTCATAAAGATTAATTTTGATGTAGCTTGAAAACGAAATCTGGGCCCAGTGGACTTTGGGGTGATCCTGAGGAACTCAAATAGACAAATCCTCCACCTAGTAGTAGGTTATCTGGGCTTCAACACAAACAACGTTGCTAAGCTCTGGAGCCTACTAAGAGGAATCAAGATATAGACATATCATCATTACAACAAGATCATTGCGGAAAGGGATTCCCAGATCATTGTGCATCTCATAACTAAAATTATTCATGGAGAACACCCGCTGGAAGTTTCACCCAGTTGGTGACTCTGAGGACTCTTGGAGGAATTTGGCTCCCTCTTATGGCCCAGCCTCACCATTTTCCCCTCTCATGTGAAAATGGACGCAAACATAGTAGCAGATCGCCTAGAAAATGAAGGAGTGGCTACCATGACTGAGATGATCCACTTGAATGCCCAAACTTCACCTCGATTTGAACTCTCATACCGATGCCAAGACTTGGCCAGATTGGACTACCAAACCCCGAATGGGGTGCCACGTAGCATCGGCTTGAGCCAAAGCATAAATATGGTAGGAAGGCTCCCATCCCATCTCTATTAATAATGGGAGCCTGCCTTAATTGCCTATCAAGAGCTGAAGGATGTCTCCCTCGCATGACCGGAGTGATGGAAAGGAAAATCTAAGATTCGTGGGCAATAACAATAGTATTCATGTCACTCCTCCTCGATATCATTCAACAATGCACCAACCTTCACCATTTCTCCCTCGACCTACACCTGACAAGCCGCTTAGTTCTCTGGTGCACCCACTATAGAAATTTATGCAATCTTTCCATCCACATCACTTTCTCAATGTAACGGAAGAGAGGTAGGTTGTGTGGTGTCCTTGCCTTGCATAGATTGGCAACACGATAGAGGAGGCGATAGATTCTAGAGAGAGCACTCTGCATAGCCAACACTCAGAGAATTCAAGCAACACCCAGAGAAGGGATGGTCAGGTCGCCTCCAATGGATTACGTGGAGGAATTAATCCCAAAGGAACCCATTCATATCCCTTAGGAGTCCCTTCTCGTCACTATGCCAGAGAATTGAGCTCCAGCATTTCTTTGTCTGCGTCTATTTGAGCATGCGGGCAAAAAGTTGAGGTTTTGGCACAGATTTCGGGCCCTCGGTTTGTTCTTCTAAGTTCTCAGGATAAGCTAGATTTTTTTAGGGTTTCTGGGGTATTGGCGAGGAATAAATTGACAATAATAAACCCAAGAGATCGTTCGGGGGTTTTCTGAGCGCTTATACTGAAAGTGTTGAAGAGTTTGATGGTATCCCAACGAAAATTGATGGGTTTCGAGTGGTTTGCGCATGTTTAGTTGGTTGAAGACTAATAACATTCCTTGGTTGAATTGGGTGGTCGGTTTCCAACTGAATCTGAGGCTATTGCATCCTTAACAATTTTTTTTTAGCATTTGGGTTTGGACCTTCGGGTTTGGGATTTTAAAAAAACTCTCAAAATCACCCTTAAACAATAGAATACAAGATGTCCATTCTGCTGCAAAGCGATTCCTTGATAATAAGGGAAGTTTGGGAATATAATCTGGAGGAGGAGTTTTCTTTGATTTGGGAAATTGTGGATGATTACCCATATATTTCCATGGATACTGAGTTTCCTGGTACAGTGGTAAGATCTGTGAGTAATTTCAAGACTCCCTCAGAGTTAAGTTATTACAATATAAAGTGTAATATTGATATACTTCACCTTATTCAATTGGGTTTGAATTTCTCAAACAAGCATGGGAAGCTGCCTAACTGCGGCACGGATAAGGATAAGTACTACATATGGAAATTCAATTTTCGGGAATTCAATCCCGATAAAGATATACATGCCATTGATTCTATTAAGCTTCTGTAGCAGAGCGGTATTGATTTCAAGAAAAAAAATCAGAAGGGAATCCATGCACAACGATTCGGGGAGCTGCTAATGTCATCTGGCATGGTTCTGAATGACAATGTTCACTGGGTCACCTTCCATGGCGGTTATGATTTTGGGTACATCGTGAAACTTCTAACTGGTCAGAAGTTGCCTCCGACACATGCATACTTCTTCAATTTGATAAAATTGTATTTTCCCACTGTGTATGACATCAAGCACTTGATGAAGTTCCACAATATTTACGGAGGATTGAATAGGTTGGCTAAACTTTTGGATGTGGAGAGGATTGGGGTGTGCCATCAAGCTGGTTCTGACAGCCTGTTGACATCTTGTGTATATAGGAAAGTGAGAGAACAATATTTTGATGGCTCGATTGAGAAATATGCAGGTGTGGTGTGTATGGTTTAGATTATGACAATGTCCAGAGTGTTCATTGAGGCCTTGAGATCAGAGATAAATGTCATGGACTATATGTAATGCTCTATATGTTGGTTTTAGGTAATTAGAACATTGTTGTTTACTCAGTTTAGTAATTCAATGCTTAGCACTTGTTTGAGCTTAGTTAGATTGAGATAGATAGTTGAGATGAGTACATCTGGGCCTATTTATATGTTGCATGATATCAATTTTACTCTTATATGCTCATGATGATAGTTCTTTGGTTTGTTTAAACATGCAAATTAAAATGTGGAATTTTGGTACATGTATAACATTTCAAAGTTACATTGTGAATGTATAATATATGCTAGGTATCATATAAATAAGCATACATTTCTTGATTGAATGTCAATAAAAGTATATATTCTCATATGAAATTCACCTATAGTTCAACCAACTACGAGATATCCTAATGGTCGTAGTGCAAGGTAACCTCCATGTCATAGATATCATGAAGATAGCATGTACTTTAAGTTTACTTATCATTTCGAATATTTCTATTATCTGTGGTAAGTGTGGTTTTGATAGGATGCATAGGTGCAGATCATTCTAAAAAAATGTGACGTGCACTTTGCTTTCAATTTATTGTTATTTACGTAATTCATTTAATAATTTATCTTTATTTGAAATTTTTGTATAAATCTAAATGATCAAGGTTGATCGCTAATAGCTAGGGTGGTTGGAGAAGGGGATACATGAACTTTATAAATAGGAATAAGATGAGAGTTGAGAGAGGACAAAGATTGTGTAAGATTAGATAATTCATGGAAGACATATTCTCTTGTGACCTTATTCTTAGTGAATATATAGGGAATTTTGTTTTTGGAGTCATAGGCAAATTGAAAGGTTTCTTGGAGATAAGAAATCGGTTAGGATCCTAGTTCGATAGGAGGATAACTCAGTTGTTTTACTCGGGAAAATAAGGAACTATTGGAAGAATTTTCTATTTGACTACATCATAATTGATCACCTTCAAGAAACCAAAAAGAACCTTTTTTTAGCATGTATTTGTTATGCTTATGCTATTCCATTTAGAGAGTAAAATTTGGTTACATCGTATCTTTTAAACATGTGTGTATTGGTTAGAAATTATTATTACATACCATCCCACAAAGAGGTGCTACACTCTCATCTCTTTGTACACATTTTTTTTGGGGGGGAAAATATCCCTCTTAACTTATTAATATAAGGTGGGTTTAATACTTATTATTCATATGACTTCCATATTTTTGATTGGTGTTGAGTGTGATGCATTCTTTCAATGTATGTGTTACATGCTACAACCCTATTCACAATTCATATAGTTTTATGGAAGTCAAAAATAGGGAGTTGTAGGATGTCCCCTTAAAATTTACTGTTTTTCTTTCACTCCAGAACATTGTGATTTTTAACCTATGATTCTAGTTTTGACCTTCAGACATCCAAACTCAAAACCTAATATCAACTTATTTGATATAGTCCCTTTTAGTTCCTCTTCTAATAATTTGTACCTATAAGCTACAAGTGGGGATAATGTCACCTTATTCTCATCAACTCCTCTATGACTTGGACAACACTCATTTAAACAATGGTGATCTAAGCGTCATCCATTTACCTCATCAAGTGACTAGATAAGTTATTTACCCACACATAGGTTATCCTCACTAAGATTCTTGGCACAATTCTATTTGAGAAGGGACCCAACCATAGTTATTGGATCTAGATTTAGTGAGTAGAACCTCCTCATTGGTATTTGTAGGGAGAGTCCCTACACACACTAATATTTTTGTGTGTGAATAGAAAGCACCTATTATACTTGAAATCACTCGAAAAAATGGAAGTATATCTCATAAAAATGTGAAGGAAGAGTGAAATTTCAAAATCACCTTTACAATTGCAAGGTGTTGTTTCACGCTTGTGTTGGTGGTTGAAAATTCTTAGCTCATTCCCTCTATTGAATAATGTCTTCTAGTTACTATGTCAATATAGTGAAGAGAAAGAAGCACCAAGAATCCAAAGTAAATTATACCCCTC
>ML822290.1:48497-59917 GCA_009831015.1 Picea engelmannii
TCAAAGCTCGATAATTTATTTTTAAGTGTAGATATTTTGATTTGATAAAAATCATCTAATAAATTCCATGAGAAATTAACATAGAACATTTTCTTGCATCATCACAACATATAATTAACAAATCAATATCACTAACATTAATGAGTATGTCAAAGAAGTTCATGGCCGAAAAAGTGGCAAGCAATGAAGTAGGAACACAGTGGAGCCTTAGTTTTGGAGGTTGTATAATCTCCACTAGGCATGTCATGTAGGTTTAGTGGAAAGATATTGTGCACATTCTTAAGAACACGTGATTTCTCTTAGGAATGCATGTGTGTTCCTATTAATGTTTCGGTCATTCTGCACAAATCGGGCTAGTGTTTATACTCTTATTCAAATAATTGAGAAGATAGAGAGGATATAGAGAGGGAGGATCTTGTTCAAGTATATTTAATTTATCATATTTTAACTCAATTTAGTTATTTCTAATTTATTTTTTTGCTTCCAAGAATGAAAATTAAAAAAAAAAATGTAATTTTGTATTTTAATTAAAAAACCAACCTAATTTAGATGCCATGGATTTTCAATTGCAACATATATAATATGATGCAACTTGGTTACAACGTAAATCACTCAGAAGAAATCCAATAAGATGAAAACCCCAACCCACTACAACCACCCAATGTATGAGTACTACAACACTAGTCTCAATTCGTGTCGACATTTCAAAACCACAAATATTGTTTATTTTTAGGTATCCTAGAATTGAACAAGAACTATGATCGAACAAGAAAGGCATATACATTGAATGGTGAATCCATCCCCAAATTATTCAAAAATGTATGCATAGGAGATGTAAGTTTTTTTATAAACCTCTCTGCAATAATAGGGAGGTTCTTTTATGTTTTAGGATAAAATTATGGGCTAAGTTTACTATGGGTAAAGATGTCAAATACTTTGGCATTGGAGAATTCAAGGGCGTGGGTCTAGGGTCCACATATGACTGAGAGCATGCAATGCATGGCCATGTCTTAGGTCCTTGTCCCCTAGGAGATGGTATTACCCCCATACCCAACATCCTTGCAGAGAGATTGCAAGAGGTAAAGATAACTATTTCATCATTAAATTGTAGCCTAGTGGAACACAATAGATTTGTCCTGTTAGTGACATTGATAGAGGGGTTGGAGGTTCAACATGCATGGTAGATTACAGTGAGGACAGGGAACATGGATATAGCATTTGTCCATGTAAACTTAGAGATGCTCAAGCTGAGGGAAGACATGTGATGGGCCTTTAGAGCATAGTGGACATCATCGCTTCTCGGTGCAGGTTAGTATCATAACACTCTTTATGTTATTCATCATTATATATATGTTTTGTATTATGTAGTTATATCAATATTTCATACAATATGTTGGTATGTAGTTTTTACATCCTCGCAGTAGACCCTCTACGTGGATAGATGAATCAATGCCTAAACCCACCATTGATGTAGTAGTATAGGGTGCATGTTCACTGGGTGAACCTCACCCTAAGGTACATTTCACATATGATAAGTTGACCATAGTCATTTCTTTATTTTATGGAATACTCAAATTTTTAATGCAATCATGTTTCTAAAGGATTTTGGAGTAGGTGATGTCTGGGAATATCCATCTCGGATGGACAAGTCACCTGCATCACATGTATCATGTGTAGAGTTAAATATCGTATAAATATAAACTTCTATGTGTTTTTATTTTTGAATTTTACTTGTTGGTACTAATAATTCAATTTTATTAATATGTATGAAGGTTGTAGATATATTTTCTATCTATAGTAATTTTTCACTTAGTGGGCACCTTTACATTTCTTCTGGGTTACCTTTCTGAATACCTAGGGATTTGCAATCACTTCTACAACCTATGGGTGACAATCACAGTGCACCCCCATCATTTCCATCGGCCTCGACGACCGATACTTCGAGAGTAGAGGTTCTCTCGGACAAGGTTGTACAACCTGGTGCTCCATCTGCTAGTGAATCTCCATCGAGACCTAATATATTCAGTGTGAGATAATGCATTTATGATAATTTTTTATGTTTCATGAATTTTATTTTACTCATATTTGTTTAATTTTCTTGACTTGATCCTTGTAACTAATATAGGGTGGTATTGTATAGAGACTCGGTTCGTGGAGTAGGGTAACACTCTCACGAATGGAATTAGAATATGTAGTGAGTTGTCTTAGGTTAAATTACAAACTATTATTTTTCATGTTTATTAATTCATTGAGGAAAAAATCTTATAATTTTTTTTATTCTTTGTGTATTCTTGAGAGCATCAAAGCATGCCCAAGCCTAGAACCTCTCGAGGGGCTTCCTCTATCAAGAGAATAAATATTGATTTCCAGGATGCTCCTTCCAGGGTGGAAGTGGTCAATGATTGACCTACTATTGCCATTTTGTATCTACGCCACAATTAGGGCACTTGTTGTCTCTTTGTATATTGGCCATGAGTAGCCATTTTGGGAAAAATGAACAATTTACACAATGTTGAATATATATATAAACATTTCATGGCATGTTTTTTTTATGAATCTCATTGTTTCTTCATTTTATGTTGATGAATGTATGAATTTCATGTGTATTAAACCCTTGATTTTTTTCTAAAGTGATTTTAAATAATTATATTAAGAATTAACGGATATGACTCGCTATTACATAAAAAATTTATAATTTTATGTTATGCACAAGTTTCCTTTGTGCTCACAACAAAATTTTATCCTTTATTCATCACAAAATAAATGTCGGGAAAAAATAAATATAATTCTTCACATGAATGAAAATTTTAAAAGCAAACATGTCATAAAAATTTTACTTGATCGGTAGGAGTGCCCATCAAATTTATACTTTGAATGGGGTTATCGAGTATCGTCTAGAGTTTCACACCCTAGTACATATGGATTTGGAGTTCTTTTTGTTTAGTTTTAACGAAGTGGAAAATCTCTTTCGACCGTACCTGAGATGTTTTGTCTCCAATGAAATTTTCGACGATACTCGAGAGTGTTCCACTAGATTTTTTGGGAAGAAGTGATTCTAGTTTACGTTGGGAAAAAACATGGAACTTCATAAGTTGTGAGAAAGGATGGGAGTCAAAGACAGATAGGAGATGATATTGGGTTCAGATCAAAGTGGAATTGAGGGAGGGGTTGCTTCACAAGTTCAAATTGGTGTGGAGAGATTTCAACTAGATGCATAAGATTGATTATTGGTGAGTTTGATTTAGATGTTATGGTTTTCATAAGGGCGAGCATTTGAAAGTTCAATGTAGGAGGCCTCTCTCTCTCATTTTCCTCCATTTTCAAAAAATCGGAAGAAAAATAAGTTGTTAGTGTAGTTCCATCAATAAATGGTGGAAATATCAAAAAAGGAAGATGGGAGCAGTTATAATCTAGTCGTTCACATGTATTGAGGTATCATTTCTCTTTTTGTTTGACTAGAAAAGTCCCTAGGTAAGAATTAATATAATTATATTTTGAATTTTTCTAAAAAATTGTTAAGTGTCCCCCTAGTTCGAGTGAATCCAAATAATCTTTTCTATGTCACAAAGGTTTTTTATTCTTCCTTAAAAATACTTAGGGACATGGGTGTAGTTACTCCTTCTTTGGGGGTCCAATTCTCTTATAAATCTCTTATAGAAAACAATATCCTTCCTCTTCCACCACTCGTTGTGTTTCCTCCCCCTCAAAAGTTTCCCCTTCTTTTCTTCTTGTCCCCTTAGAGGATTCTTCTTCCAAACAATTCTCCAAGTCCTGCATCAAATCCAATTATTTGTTGCATTCAAGGGTAAAAAATGGTGTAATTCCATTTTTTAAAGGGAATTGGCTATGGAAAAAGGTTGCATGGGGATTCCTTATAGAAAATCCTTTTTTTCTTTAGCAATAATCAAGTTAATAAAGAGATCAAATGTGTTAAATGATCCAAAATTGTTCAAGACCCAGAAAAGGGGTCATAAATGATTGTTCTTTGTTTCAATGCTCGTGGGGTAGGGGGAACCCCAAAATTTATTAAACTCAAAAGGCTTGTGTAGTTGTGGAGGATGGACTTTTACATGATATAAGAAATGATGATTGATTATGTTCAAAGTTATTAAATGATTGGTCCTTTAGCACAATTGAATCAATTGGTATGTATGGAGACTTACTCTCATATTGGATCCCTTTCTTCAAGGAACTCTCCTCCTCTTGGGTTCCCTCAAGAATTGTGGTTTACTTGACAGACCCATTTCTTAATTATTTCTTCAAAATGATCAATGTTTATGTTTTGTATCCCAACATGATTCAATTTTGGGAAAGGGTGACTAGCTTCAAATCCCTAAATGCATCCAAAATAATCCGAGGATGGGACCTCAATTTTACCCTCTTCATAAGAGAGGTTTGGCGTTCTCATCAATTTCAAGATCCTCATGAAAGATCCTTTTCTCATTGGATATAAACGAATTATTTGATTTTTCGTGTCTAGCTTGACAAGGAGAATGATAAATGTTTGGTTTTTTCTACATGGATGCCCCTTGTGAAGGACAATGGTCATTCCTATATGCAACAATTTTCTTATAACATTATAAAAACAAAAAAAGCCACATCTTCCTAAAAAACAAATTTCAGTGTAAAATAAACCTATCTCTTGACGGAAGTGGAATTAAATATCCGGGAGTTGTTGATAGATCGACGAGAAGATTTAATTTCATATGATGATGAGTTATATCTGCATGAGTTAATGAAAAAGAAGTAAGTCTTGTTGGATTATGAGGAAACCACATGGTCCCTCAAGATCAAAGAATTTTTTTTAAGGAGAGTGACAATAATTCTAATTTTTTTTCACAAGTATGCTAACTATCAAAAAATAATAATTTTCTATGGGAAACAAGGAATCAAAATGGGTGTTTGGTTTCCAATTTTGAAAAAACAAATGAAGTAGGCAAGAAGAAATTTTGAATGTCATTGATATGTTTCTAATCTCCATTATGAAGGAGATAAACGTCTCTTTGCAAGAAGATATTTCAAAAAAGGAAATTCTTTCAAAGTTGTCTTCTTTTCAAAAAAGTAAGATCCATGGTGCAAGAGGAATATGTGTCGAGTTCTAATTAGGTTTTTTTGATTTGTTAAAATTAGGTCTCTTAAAAATTTCCCAAGAATCATAAAGATCCAATAAATTGTGAGGCCCTTTTAATTTGACTTTTTTAGCCTTATTCCCAAAGAAAAAATCCTAATATTCTTTTGAGGAATCTATACCAATTTCTTGCTCCAATTTTATTTATAATCTTATAGCCAATATCGAAGTCAATTGGATTGTGGGGTGTACTGAATTTTCCTCCTTTTTTGTGCTTATTACTAGTGCTTGGTTAATGTTGATTTGAAATAAATCAATGAAATACCTACATATAAAGATGAAACAATGGCAAAAGTAATAGCATATACACTATGTTCAACAAAGAAAAGAGGAACACTACTTCATGTTGTAAAATAGTTAACTTTATCTTAGTTGTTAGAGTGTAACATTTGTGATTAATCATTTAAAGTCACACAAAATGTTGAAATTTTAATATTAAATTCAGATTTTGTTTTTCAAAGGGAATTAACAAATTTCATAATTTTAATCAATTTTAATATAATTCAATAAAAACATCAAATTATTAAAAAAATTCTTGTATAAAGGTAGTAAAATATTTTTTATACCAACCTCTTATAGATAAATTAAAAAATAAATATTTCAATCTCGGATATAAATAAAATATTTAGATGTCCGCCTTCACTAAAATATTTTGGTATCGACTCTCTCTCTCTCTCTATATATATATTTATATATATATATATATATTCAGAGCATGACCTGTCTCAACAAACAACTAGTCCATAAATATGCTTTTTGGGAAATCAGGAATGGGGAAAGTGCATTGTTCTCGCAGGACTCATGGAAACAACAATCGTCTCTAGCCACTCTAGAAGAGTTAAATCCCCTACATCAATCACTGCAACAAGACATATTTAGACGGGTTAAGGATATTTGGAAAACACCCGATAGGAATCTGCCATGGCGCAAATGGAAAATATAACACCATGAATTTCATCTCCCAAGAGAAATGGACCTCCAATCTTGGCGAGCCTACACAAACCAATGGAAAATGTCCAACAGGATAGGCCCAAACATTCTCATATGGGGGCACTCCACAACTGGAATTTTTTCAATCAAAGAAGCCTACTATTTGTAGGGTAACTATAACGATCAAGCTAAGGATACCATATGGGGTAAGATCTGGAACTCAATACTCTGTCCTAAAGTGTCATTCTTCCTCTGGCTCATAGTTCAAAACCACATCTTCACCTGGGATATTCTCAAAAAGCGGGGTTTCATAGGCCCCTCAATTTTCCTCCTTTTTCAAGAACACGAGGAAACGATGGAACGCGTTTTCAACCATTTCCACTACAGTCACACAAAATGGGATCTCGAGTCTCAAATAATGCGTCATTCCGATAGAAACATGAACGTCATCAACAACACTATAGAAAATTGGGATTCAATCAACTTTTAGTATCCAATTCTAGCTCGGATTTGGCAGTTCCTATCCGGATTCACCCTTTGGAAAATTTGGAAGGAAAGAAATAAAATAATCTTTCAATCAAAGGCCTCACCCCCCACCTCTACTTGGGACAGAATAATGAATCTCACATGGGAAACAATCAAAATAAGACACTGGAATATTGAGGACATAAAGTGTAGTATGGATGAACAAGATATACTCCAAAACTAGCACTTCAGCTTGACTGACACACCCCCTTCCATAGCAGCCAACCTCTCTACTGGCACCCTGACACTTGGACCCCCCCACCAACTGGATTCATAAAGATTAATTTTGATGTAGCTTGAAAAGGAAATCTGGGCCCAATGGACTTTGGGGTGATCCCGAGGAACTCAAATAGGGAAATCCTCCACCTAGTATCAGGTTATCTGGGCTTCAACACAAACAACATTGCTAAGCTCTGGAGCCTACTAAGAGGAATCAAGATATAGACATATCATCATTACAACAAGATCATTGCGGAAAGGGATTCCCAGATCATTGTGCATCTCATAACTAAAATTATTCATGGAGAACACCCGCTGGAAGTTTCACCCAGTTGGTGACTCTGAGGACTCTTGGAGGAATTTGGCTCCCTCTTATGGCCCAGCCTCACCATTTTCCCCTCTCATGTGAAAAGGGACGCAAACATAGTAGCAGATTGCCTAGAAAATGAAGGAGTGGCTACCATGACTGAGATGATCCACTTGAATGCCCAAACTTCACCTCGATTTGAACTCTCATACCGATGCCAAGACTTGGCCAGATTGGACTACCTAACCCAGAATCGGGTGCCACGTAGCATCGGCTCGAGCCAAACCATAAATATGGTAGGAAGGGTCCCATCCCATCTCTATTAATAATGGGAGTCTACCTTAATTGCCTATCAAGAGTTGAAGGATGTCTTCGTCGCATGATCGGAGTGATGGAAAGGAAAATCAAAGATTTGGGGGAAATAACGACAGTAGTCATGTGTCACTCCTCCTCGATATCATCCAACAATGCACCAACCTTCACCATTTCTCCCTCGACCTGCACGTGACAAGCCGCTTAGTGCTCTGGTGCACCCACTATAGAAATTTATGCAAGCTTTCCATCCACATCACTTTCTCGATGTAACGGGAGAGAGGTAGGTCGTGTGGTGTCCCTGCTTGGCATAGCTTGGCAGTGCGAAAAAGGAGGTGATAGATTCTAGAGAGAGCACTCTCCATAGCAACACCCAGAGAAGGGATGGTGAGGTCGCCTCCAATGGATTACGTGGAGGAATTAGTCCTGAAGGAACCCATTCATATCCCTTAGGAGTCCCTTCTCGTCACTATGCCAGAGAATTGGCAACCCCCAAGCAACTTCTTTATGGAAGACACTAAGCCAGCCACTGCAGCTCATCACGACACCAACAGCATGGAGGAGAAAATAGAAGAGGTCCACATATGCATCGTTGAGGAGGAATTTTCGAAGGAATTCCTTCACATGGCTTCATAGGAAGCTCCACTTCTACAAGGCTACAATCTTTCCAGCATCACAGCGAAAGACAAGGACCCTGGGAAGGAGGAAGGAGCACAGGGATAGCACACAATGAAGGAGTGCAAGTATAGAGCATAGGACAGAGTGAAGGCTGCTATAGGTGAGGCTGTGGACGTTTTGTGTGGCACGATGATGGAAGGTGGCGAATTCTTTGTGCCACCATCTATCTCGATTGTACCGGAACCATGGTGTGCCCCCCCACCCTTCTTCCTGACCCTTCTTCCACCCATAACAATTGGAATTAGTGTTTGATCTAAGTATCCAGATGGTAGATCATGTTCACCGTGCGACACTCATGCACCAATGCATCGATATGATGTATGAAACATTCTCCAATGCGACAGCAGGGAAAAAATGTCGAATGTGTGCATGACATTTTTCCCTACTGATTCGGAACAGATCGCACAACAAAGACCCTTGCAAAGCTACTTTTGGTGCTAATGTGTAATTGCATGGCTTGGAGTTCTTCTCGTTCTCGTTAGTCTATATTAGGTGTTTGATCATGGTGAGTCTAAACTTTTTTTGGTTCAGTTTCAAGTTGATTCTAGTTTTAATGTTTAGTGTAAAGACTATAGGTGAGTCTAGTCTAGTTTCAAGTCGAGTCTTTTCTTAACCAAGTAATTCCTTATCTTTTCTTAAGCTAGAATATACTCAAGTTGGTCTTAGTGGACATTAATAGTGGCGAGCATATTCATCATATATAGTTTAACTCTTTATCCATAAATGAATGGGAACACAAATATGTACTTTTCAAAACTTTGGTACCTCCAATCTCTTGTGCAAAATAAAAAATATCACCCCACAAAGGTCTTGGTTGCGAATGGTTATTCTATCTCTTAAATTAAAAATACCATTCTAGCTCCAAAGACCTTCCCTCCTCTTCTCCTCCCCTAGTTCTCATCTGCCCCCTATATCTAAACCCTCACACAATTATTTAGAACTTCTAAAGATAAGCTTGCTCTACCCCATGGTTGGCGAAGGAGTCTACCAAATTCCCTACTTATCTGGAAAAAGGTACATAGGCCAAAGTCGAAGATCCTTCAAATCGCATATGAAAAAGCGTATATGTGAGAGACTCCCACACTCGAGGACAACATTTCTAAGTCAAAAGTCTTTGAACATTCCTTCCACTCTAAGCATCTACAAATATTCTTGCTTCTACACCCTACCATTCATTTAATCTCAATTGAGAATTTTTGGAATTTGAAAAACACCCAAATAATTTTAATTGGGATGATGGCTATAAACTTGATCACTTGTAAAAACTAACTATTCATTGCTTAGATTCACTATCTTTTTTCTCATTTTAATTTTCAACAATTTGAAATTTTTCCAAATAGAAAATTTAAAATCTTAAAAATTATTCAAAATACAAAAGCATTAAATCTTAAAAATTATTCAAAATACAAAAGCATTAAATCTTAAAAATGAAAAAACATCACTACTAGAAAAGGCTTCCGCTCACTTTGCCAAATAGTGCAAAAACATCACTACTAGAAAAGGCCTCCGCTCACTTTGCCAAATAGTGCAAAAACAGGACTACTAGAAAAGGCCTCTGCTCACTTTGGCAAATAGTGTGTCTATATGTCCTATTCGTAAACCATAAAAATACAATTATTGCAATTGGGCCCACGTTACAAAATGGCTCAATTTGGCAATGTAATAATAGTGTGTATCGACGTACTATTCGTTAAACATAAATTTATAATTTTTGAAGTGATTCATAGGGTCTATAAATATATAAAAGGCGGCGAGAAAGACTCACTGAGCACAATATATCGTTATCCGAGCTCCGGCATTTCTTCGACTGCGTCTGTATGAGGGAAAAAAGTTGAGGTTTTGGCATAGATTTCGGGCCCCTGGTTTGTTCTTCTAAGTTCTCGGGATAAGCTGGATTTTTTGAGGGTTTCTGGGGTGTTGGCGAGGGATAAATTGACAATAAGAAACCCAAGAGATCGTTCGGGGGTTTTCTGAGTGCTTATAGTGAAAGTGTTGAAGAGTTTGATGGTTTCCCAACGAAAATTGACGGGGAAGATTTAGAGAGTTATCTGGGTTTCCACTGGTTTGCGCAGGTTTAGTTGGTTGAAGACTAAGAACATTCCTTGGTTGAATTGGGTGGCCGGTTTCCAGCTGAATCTGAGGCTGTTGCATCCTTGACAAAAAAAATTTAGCATTTGGGATTTTAAAAAAACTCTCAAAATCACCCTTAAACAATAAAATACAAGATGTCCATTCTGCTGCAAAGCGATTCCTTGATAATAAGGGAAGTTTGGGAAGATAATCTGGAGGAGGAGTTTTCTTTGATTSGGGAAATTGKGGACGATTACCCGTATATTGCCATGGATACTGATTACCYRTATATTKCCAWGGATACTGAGTTTCCTGGTACAGTGGTAAGATCTGTGAGTAATTTCAAGACTCCCTCAGAGTTAAGCTATTACAATATAAAGTGTAATGTTGATATACTTCACCTTATTCAATTGGGTTTGACTTTCTCAAACAAGGATGGGAAGCTGCCTAGCTGTGGCACGGATAAGGATAAGTACTGCATATGTCAATTCAATTTTCGGGAATTCAATCCCGATAAAGATATACATGCCATTGATTCTATTAAGCTTCCGCAGCAGAGTGGTATTGATTTCAAGAAAAACAATGAGAAGGGAATCCATGCACAATGATTCGGGGAGCTGCTAATGTCATCTGGCATGGTTCTGAATGACAATGTTCACTGGGTCACCTTCTATGGCGGTTATGATTTTGGGTACATAGTGAAACTTCTAACTGGTCGGAATTTGCCTCCGACACATGCAGACTTCTTCAATCAAATAAAATTGTATTTTCCGACTGTGTATGACATCAAGCACTTGATGAATAGGCTGGCTAAACTTTTGGATGTGGAGAGGATTGGGGTGTGCCATCAAGCTGGTTCTGACAGCCTGTTGACATCTTGTGTATATAGGAAAGTGAGAGAACAATATTTTGATGTCTCCATTGAGAAATATGCAGGTGTGGTGTGTATGGTTTAGATTATGACAATGTGCAGAGTGTTCATTGAGGCCTTGAGATCAGAGATAAATGTCATGGACTCTATTTAATGCTCTATATGTTGGTTTTAGGTAATTAGAACATTGTTGTTTACTCAGTTTAGTAATTCAATGTTATTTCAGCTTAGTTAGACTGAGATAGATATTTGAGATGAGTACATCTGGGCCTATTTATATGTTGCATGATATCAATTTTACTCTTATATTCTCATGATGATAGTTCTTTGGTTTGTTTAAACATGCAAATTAAAATGTGGAATTTTGGTACATGGATAAC
>ML822291.1:6671-23252 GCA_009831015.1 Picea engelmannii
TCACTCTTCACTTAGTTCTAGAAGAATTTATTCATCATATGAATACTCTCCAGGTTACACTCAAAGAGTCATATACTATTTATAGAAAAATTTATTCATCATATCAATACTCTCCGGGTTACACTCAAAGAGTCATATACTATTTATAGGATCGAAGAGAGGTGACACCTCACCCATGAACATTTCATTTAATTTCAAATTTCCTCAATCCGGTAATATTTTTCATTTCTTCCTACTTATTTATTTGTTATTTTATTAATATTAATCAAGACCATGTGTCATTCCCATTTCATTTCTTAATTATTTATTTTCCTTAAATAAATAAATTCATCATTTTAATAAAATAATAATATATTTAAGACCCCTCTCAAAGTGGTTAATTTGAAATTGTAATTAGTTCATCCCTTAGGTCTCTTTAGCTTACCCTGACTTAGTTTAGAATATGAAAGGTATAGTTGCCAGGTAATATGGATTTCACTCCTTTATTGCAAGCTACCCAATCTATTCAACAAATAGGGTATTTCCACAAATGTGAAACATATTAAGAAACCACTTATGCAAATAGATGAAATATTAGTACACTAGTGTATTATGCGGTTAAATCCCAAAAATAAGGAAATGGTCCATGGCTCCGGTCAATGTGGCCACTTGAGGCAATATATTAATACAAAAGGAAAAAAATTAGAGAATAGTTTCTCACAATCAATCATCAACACATGACCCTACATTCTATTTCAATAAAGATCATGTACCAATCAAGTGTTAAGCCATGGATCGATATAACTATTAGTATTGAGGAGCATATGAACCAACAGATCGCTATGTGTTTAGAACATATCATGACCATCAGATTACATAACTACAAATGAACATTAATTCATGCTAAGGAAAAACACTTTATCTAAAAGAACATTAGACCAAGTTTATGTTAACTAAATCCTAAGTGTCTAAATATCCTAACGTCCCCCCTTAAGAACAACTTGGAATAGGATTGAAGGATTTGCAAAAATATGGCACAATATTAGAACAAAGGAAGCATTAGATCCTATCCTACCTTAACTCATGAACTCCTAACATACTTTGAAGTTTGGAAAACATTTCTTTTGTAAGAGACCTTGTGAAACTATCTACAACTTGATCATTTGTAGGTCAAAATAGAACTTCAAAAATGTGATATTAAACAACCTTTTTGAAGACGTGCATGTGTAGCTAAATGTTTTTCCTATGTTGATGATACCTTGGATATTTGGACATGTCAATGGAATTATAATTGTCACAACAAAGTGTGGTTAGATGTTGTTGTTGTAATCAAAACTTTGAAAGGATCTATGAAATCCACAAAGTTTCTTGATTTGCATTAACTACTACTTGATACTTTTCTTCTGTTGAAGAAATAGAAAGAACTTGATGTTTCTTACAAGCCCAAGTGATAGGTCTAGAACCAAGAATAAAGACATGTTGATCCTCAACTATGTTAAGTCTTTCACAAATTATTTATTATATATTCATTTCCCATACTTAGAAAATTTTCACATTTGTCATGGGTTCACAATGTATAGCTAGTCTTGTTCAACTTCCACAGCCTCCAAAATACACCATCATGTTATCCCACCTTCATTTTTCACCCATACTTAAAATATTTTCAAAATATCTCACCACAGGTTTAGGTTATCTCCTAATTATATCATCCATACCCGTGACCTCGTCATCTCAACCAACTTCTCATACTTAGTCAAATTTCTTATAATTCAACACACTTTGCAAGATGTTATGATTATTCTCCACCATACCCACTGACCCACCATACCTCAACTCCGCGACCTCTCAACACTTATTTCAATTCATAATTCTTACTGCGACCCACAATGATTTCATAACTCTTTCATATACCATCCTCATCCCTGCAATCCCACTGCGACATCATGTTCTCATTTCACCATTTCATTATCCCGTCGTTCCACCATCCTGATTCTCCTCCCCCCATCGATAACTCATGTCCTATATGTTCACTCTCCATAATGTACATTTAATGTAAGTCTCATGGAAATAAAAAATGGGTTAAGTGTTAAAATTCGTTATTAATGGTGATCTTTTTCAGACAATTGTTCATCAATTCTAAATTTAATTTGTATTAACAATCCTTTGAATCAAGAGCTCAAATTATATTATGATAAAAGGGTTTACTTTGGTAATAACGCTTTGAAAATAAATGTACACTAATCGATCAACTTGATTAACCATGACAACCAATAGAAAGGAACCGTTCTGCCAAGATACCATCAACTAATTTGGATGGGAAGATCAAAGGTTTCAGTGGTCGAGAGAATATAAGTATTACTCCTCATTGCCACTTCCAGAGAGGAGTTCAAACTGGATTTGGATGTTAGGAATTTCTTTGGAAAGATGTGTTCCAGAAGTTTGTGATTTCAAAGAGTTGGTTTCGTTATGCATTGATCAATTCGATAAGAATCATATAATTATTTAGCTGCAAGGAGAGTCTCATATTTTTTTAGCACCTCCAATCTTAAAGNGCAATTTTTACCACTTTCAATCACAATATATAAACTTCAACTTTAAAAACAATATAACATTTATGATTTCATTCAATATATCACATCAGATACACAATACACTAGAATTTACATGGAAACCCAAATGGGAGAAAACCACCAAATGATTTCTTATATATATCAAGTATACGGTCATAGGAATCACCAACTTCCAAATTCTATAGTACCAATTGGAAGGAGGAACCAACCCTCTCGTTTACAGGAACCAACATGAAGGAAGCTACAACTCTCTAAATTCTTCGACACCAACCAGAAGGAGGCTACGACCCCCTGATTTATATGCTCCATATTGAAGGAAGCTCCAACTCCATGAGTTCTCCAGAACCAATCGGAAGGAGGCTACAACCCCCTGATTTACATGCACCAACATGAAGGAATATCCAACTCCCTAAGTTCTCATGTACTAACATAATACAACTACAACCCCCTTTCCTTGCCCTGTCCCACCACCCTAAAATATAAGTGTAGACTCAAACTTTCACTACCACTGATCAACCTGTAACTTCCACTGTCATAAACCAACCTGTCACTATCACATCAAACTGTAATCGATGATCAACCAATCATCCAACCTATCACTGTCATTGTCACTGTCACCGTTACTATCACCATCACTGATATACCATCATCAACCAACTGTAACCAGATCCACTCACATGGATACCAAAACCATCACCAAACCATGTAAATCACCCATTTACATCAACCATAAAACATTTATATCAACCATGTACATAAATCATCAACCATGTACCGATACCTATACCATACCATGTACATCAACCATGTATCAAACCTGTACCATCTCATGCATCAACCATATACCATATCAAGTACATAAAACATGTACCATATCGCATACATCAAACATGTATCAAACCTTTACCATCTCATGCATCAACCATACACCATATTACTAATGATATGTCTCAATCATGCCATACACCATGTACTATAAGATATCATTAGTGAAGTGCCTCAAGCATAACCAAGATAACCAATATACCAAGACACCTATATATCCAAGATATGCTTCTAATAAATGTACCATAACATCACCAAGGTGCACCTCAACATGTACCAACATCACCAAGACATTCCTCAAGCATGTACCAAAACATCCAATTCATATACATCAAGCATGTGCCATATCACTCATGATCTTCCTCAAGCTTATACCATACAGAAAACCATATGCCAAGTATCCAAGATGTGCCTCAAGGCATATACCAAAAATCACAATGCATGTACCTCAAACATGTGTCATAACCTCATTAAGAAGTGCCTCAAACGTGCATCACTATCATCTAGAAATGTACCTCATACATGTACTAGAAATATGCCTCACTCCATGAAGATAAGATGTGTCTCAAGAATGTGCCAATGTCTCAACAAGATACCAAAGACATGCCTCAAGCATGCACCATAACATCACCAACATGTAACCCTCAACACATGCATATAGACATACATTTAAACCTGTAGCTGAACTAATACAATATTTCATACCTGTAGCTCTTCCCCAACCTCAACAACCCAGTACTAGCATCCTCCCTCAGTTTTGTATTAGCCTCGTGGGACCAAGAAGAGTGTCATGTGGGGCCTCTCATGATAGGCACTAAGCAACACGTAGGGGTGCCTTGCGAGATGCAAGTATTTTGACCCACGAGGGTCATCCAAACTCGGGTTTATCATAAAATCCTCGCTCTCCTTTGCAATCCTGAAACTTCCTCCTTCACACTTCCTTCGTTGCCTCATACTTTCTACCTGAGATTCACCAAATATCTCAAAGTATGTTCACATAGAAGATATTCAATAAAGTTGCGTGTGTAAGAATGAGAGGCTTCTTGTTGTGTATTTATACTTTTCCAAGTGACTTCTTTCCTTAACTGAAGGACTTATTGTTGCAACCACTTTACCCTTTAGTTAATGACTTGTAACTATTTAGGGGATTCTTAACCATTCTTTGGGGCTTCCAACTTCATGACCTCATAACTTCTCAACCATGAGGAACTACGTGAAGTTTCATCTACCGTTGGAAATGGTATGATGAGGACTATCCATCTACGAGTTTGTTTCCTACAATTATAGTATTCTTCATTTCATTATTCCTCAAAAAACTTCGGGATTTATTACCACACCTTTGGGGATTCTTGTATACTTCTTCAAAGCATTTTACCGTGAGGTCCATGCTTAGAGCTACGCCATAAGGGGACCACTTTGGAGACTTCTCAAGATACACCCATCACTTTGTTGACGTCAATGACAACCACTTCTATTGAAATCAATGACAACCAATTGTCTAACAACATCAATGACAACCAACTATCCAACAATATCCCCATTTGGCATTGATGAAAAAACTCATAATCCACCTATGACCAATGCTCCTGATATTTCTCTCCTCATGTTTATCTCCCCCTTTGACATCCATGGAAAATGGTATCTCCCTTTGGGGTTTCTCCCCCTGTATTCATGATTCTGATCTTCTCTTATGATATTTCTCTTTCTTACTCTTTGACATCATAGGAAAAAGGGTAACTCCCCTTGTTGATATGTCTCCCCCTATTTTCATGCTACTAATCTGGTCGCACTTTCTGACAATTTCTCTCCCATTGAATTCTCTACAAGATGTCATGTAGATCAATGTGGGGCGTTCTATACTTGGTTTCTTTCCTATCTTTTAGTGCTTCTTGTCCATTGGTGTTTCCTCTTGTAATTCACTTCCATATATAAAAACAATTCAAAAATTACTTGTCGTCAAGTCTTCATGGCTTGTCAAGTTCACAACTTAGATATCAATGACCATGTCATTTGATGCAGGAGCATCAACAACACGTCAACAACCAGCGCAACAACACACAAGGAGGGATCATATCCGGAGAGAGAGAGAAGTGCCAACCTTCTTGTTCTATTTTAAATTTATCATTTAATGTAATTAAAGTTTGTAAGGCTCGAGGAAGAGAGAGCCATTGTATCACGTAAGGATAAGTGTAAAATTCCTTTAATGGGACGTAGTTTGTATAGATATTGAGCCTCTCCTCAGATATGAAGATTCTAAATGAATATTTATTGTAATAATCTTAGTGGTAGGATGATTTTAATTGTGATATGAAATAAATAGAATAGTATGGAGGGAAGGCTCGAGAAGCCCCTTCATGTATAAATCAATGTAATCTATGCCAAAAAGAGGTTGTTGAAGTTGTTGAGAGTTGTTTAAAAGGTAGTTAGAATAGAGAGATGACAAGAGAGAATAAATGAGACTTTGTTGAAGTCTAGTCCTATAACCATTGCAAACTCTTGTAAAAAGCATTCAATCTTAATAGAAAAGAAAATTTCCCTACATATGAATCTCTATGTGTGTTCCATGCTTTTGAATGTTTGTTTTTGAAAGTTTACTGTGCATGTTTATGAATGCTATGAGTGTTTAAATGTTCCCTCTTTAGGAATAGATAGAATCCCATATTTGTGTGAATTTATGAGTGTTCTGGGCTCTCAAGGCTAGTGCAAGGAGTGCACACCATAGTTGTTGGAAAACTATGAGAAGGCAACGCAAAGAGTGCACAAGAACTCAATCAGGAATTCTGTGAGTAATGTGCCATGTGGGAACACCAGATCGAGTTACAATCTCAAAAGGGATAGTGCAAGGAGTGCACAGAGAGAGCGCAAGGAGTTCGCCTACACTCAAAGCAATGTAATATCTCAAAGGAAGGATGTGCAAAGAGTGCACACCAAATTTGTTGAGAACTTTGAGAAGCCAATGCAAAGAGTGCACGAAGCCAATATTTTGTTTAAGTGTTGGTAAATAATAGGAGGAAGAGCTCAGAGTGTCAGGAGGGTGTTGGGAGAAAACTATGATCATGTTCGAAAGCTCAGGAGGAATAGCGTGGGTGCCAGGAGGGAACAAGGAGTCATCTAAAGGAACAAGGGACTAGACCCCTTTGTAGTTTGAAGAGTTGGAAGCTCATGAGAGACAACACAAGTGTGCACAAAGCCTATGCAAGAAGTGTAGAAGGTGAGAACAATATAAGTTCCAAACTACGGAGAAGTGCAAGAGAAGTTATTACAAGTTCCAAGATCAGGAGGTGTAGCGCAAGAAGAGGCCAAGGAGTGACCATGCAGAGGAGAGATCAAAGGCAGAACCTTTGAAATATTGATAAATCCTTCATTGGAGGGAAGCAGAGCTGTAATGAAGGAGATAATATATAACAACCATTGATTTGGGCTGCAAGATCAGATTTGTGTTGTTGGATGAAACCCAGATGAAGGAGAAGTGCACAATGAAGGAGATTAGATCCCAACCGTTGGATCTGGGCACAAGAGAACAAGAGTCTTCGATCAAGGTTCCCAGCTCATAATTCTTGTCCAAATCAGAGTGGATATCATCCGTAGATCCCATCAAGGAATGTGAGTTGTATATCTCATAATTTGGATATTCGACACTCAGGGATATTTTGGTCCTTATGTTTCTAGGAGGAGAAATCCTCGAAGCCCAAAGTCCTGAAATAGATCTCGGTCGTAGATCGTAGAGTGAAGCAGGGGATGTTGATTGGTAGCCCTTCAACATTCGTCTATTCGGGACACTTTGGAGATAGTCATTGTAGAGTGGCCAAAGCACTGAAGCTCCGAAGTACAAGAGTTAATCCCCACCGTTCATCAGTCGGGGAGTCTCAATCGTTGATATTCACCCTTTGCCAATTCGTCGTTCGACAGTTTGAGAGTTTGGTGGTGACTTGGAGCAAGGAACCTCGAGTCCCGAATCCCAGAGTTAATCACAACCATTGAATGTGGGAGGAAGGTGAGTCGTAGATCGCCAGTTTGACATTCGACAGTCCAAGAGATTTGAGTGTTGGAGTCAGGAAACTTCCGAAGGCAGAGTCCCGAAGTCCTGGATTTGATCTCAGCTATAGATCAAGGGGTGAAGTGTGAGTTGTAGATCCCAAGTTCGACGTTCGACAGTTCGAAGGTATTGTGTGTTGGAGAGGAGAAAAGTCTCGAAGCCCAGAGCCCCAAAATTCCTTTTAGCCATAGATCATGGCAAGGAACATGAACCATTGATCCTTGAACTAATTAGGGAGTTTTCCAGTTCGACATTCGAGAGAATTGGAGTGTGTTGAGGGTAAAACCTTCGAGGCCCAAATTTATGAAGCGTAAGAGTAACAAATCTCTGAATAATTCCTTTTAGATAAGCGCTTGGTTCTAGCCCGCGGTCATATGATATTTCCACCAGGGAAAAGGGGCTAGTTCCTGAAGTTTGATTTTGAGGAGAAAGGGGCTTAGAGTAAAGCATACGTGGGTTTCACGGACCTACATAGAAGGAAATTAAAAGGGATTTTGTACATTAGAGAGGATCCAACAGGGATCCATGAGCTAATTCGGCTCCATAAGAAGATCCTAATACTGGGAGGTCGTGCGAGCCCCCTAGGAGGGGTGGGGGTTTGCATCATAATTCATCAAATTCCTTCTTATGGTATAACTTCTACTGATGGTTTTTCTTCCCATGTTGTGTTGTTCCTTTCACTACTTCCTTCCTGTGACTAACTGATTCAACTTGTCCACTGATTCCACAGATTCCAATTGTTAATATTCTTTCATTCATTGTTATGCATCTTCTCCTACTCATGTCTTCTATATATAGCAAATATCTCATGAATCCATATCTTTCCATATGTCATAAAAATTTCTATGACTTTGCTACTCAACTGCATACAATGTTGACCCATATGTCACTATAATATTTTGAATACGTATTCAAATCTTCTGTAAATTATCACTACATATTCTTTCTTTTCAATCTGTCTATTCGATCTACAAATCAGACTCTATATGTCTGGAACAATCTGTACTGAATATATCCTTGCCTGAATATATTTTTGGAAATCCTCTATACAATCATAAACCTCTTCCTTAAAAGTGTACCACTGATATACTACATAAATGTCAGCTGATACTTACATGGGAATGTGTTATGAAGACTTCTCCTCAAACAAACAACTATCACAAGACATTCTTCACTTCTGTCATCAAACCATTCTCAAACTTCTTTCCCAAAATTTGCAAACACTTCAGACTGCTCGAAAGATATTTCTTTGATCTGCAGAGTTGCTGCTTAGACTCCCCCTTCTTCAAAATTCATATTTACTGGGAGTCTCCAAGGATAATGGATCAGAAAGGTGGAGGAAACCTCCCTAATGCAGAGTAATCTTCCTCTTCATAATCTTCCTGAATTTTTACATCCTTTTCATATTCGTCTTAGATTCTAACATCTTCCTCTTTTCTTGTAGATTCATCATGATTTTGCACTGCTGCAAATATTGTGAGTACAATCTATGAGACTAAATTTTCATTCACTGGTTCTTCTTGTTTTTTATTTCTTCTTCAAACCTTATTGTATCTGACATCTTCATTTTTACCTGTATATTTTTCTTGATCTTGTACTACTACAAATCATGATAGTATGACGTTTTTGTGTTCTTCATTTATCTGTTCTTCCTTTACTTGTTCTTGTTTTCTTTTCCAAACCTTCTTATATATGATATCAATGTTCTCTTTCATGGAAGTATCCATCACGCTTCTACAGTCACGAGTTATGTTTCCATAGTTATGGCATTTGTAACTTTCAATATTGTGTGGGGCCACATACACATTTCTTGCTTGACCATTTCTTTTGTAAGCTTTGCAATCTACAACTTTATCTCCAAAATTATTACCAGTAAAACAATGATCATAAAATAAATTTTGATACCTGGGAGTGACTAATATTCTTTGTGATGTAGTCCTTCTGAATTCATGCCTTGGTTGATCATGATATTCTCTTCGATTGTTTCCTTCACAATGATTGAAGTTTCTTTGAGACCTGGAAGTGGATGGTGTTCTTTGATATCTGTCTCTTTTGTAACCTTCTTCTTGAGTCTTCTTCATTTATGGAATGTTATCCTTTGCAGGCTCAGATACTTCCTTCTTGATAGAGTCTTTGATGACTTCTACATAACTCTTAGCCTTCTCTTCATTCTTCCTTTCTAGTAACCTGTAACATTTTCCTTCAAATTTCTTTACTGATGATGTGGGGATTTATCTCTCTTCAGTGTTCTTTCTTAGATTGACAACTCTAATTCTTAATGTGACAACTTCTTCTTCAAGCTTCTCACAATCTTCTTCATTCTTCATCAACTAGATCTTTGTGACTTCTTCCTTTCTCTTTGCTTCTTTAGGTTGGGTCTTCAAAGAGAGGATTTCTTCTTCAAGTCTCATTCTTGTTGAATAAATTATTATTCAAGCTTATTTAATTCCTTAGATATTTCATTGATATGGATAACCAAAATCTCTTCTCTCTTCTTTGCTTCCTTTCTTTGTGCTACTATTTTGGATTCCAAAAAATGCTTTTCTTCCAATTGACTTTTGCTTGCTTCTTTAATCCTTCTAGCTTCTTCTATTTAGAATTTTAGGTTTGTAATAATCTGTTGGAATTCTTTAGAGTTGGGATTTTGAGACCCCTTCTTTAGCTTGATCAATTCTTCCTTGAGTGAATTGTTCTTATTTATTTCATTCATTAGATCGTCTAAAACGTTGATTAATTATAATTCAATATTTACTATGCCTTCTTCACAATCTTCTTCTTCTGAATCTGTCTAACATGAAGATCATATTTCATCTCATTATGTTTCAACATCTTCTTTATTCTTATTACCATGCTCTAGCTCTGTGATAGAATGAGATTCCTAAAAGTATACATTATGTAGCTTATATCAAAGCTCTTTGGATGATGAACATTGTCCCACTTTGCCTTTTACTGAATCCGATAATCCTTCCAAAATGAAATCCATTTCTATTGTGTTGTTTCTCTTAAATTCCTTCTTGGCTACAGTCTTTGGTTTCTTTGAACTGGTGTATACTGAAACAACCGAGTACCAAACATCATACCCCCTTGTTCCTATAAATGCTTGCGCATTGTTTCTCCACATCTCATAGTTATGACCATTCTGATCATTAAACATTGGTTCTCCATTCTAAGAGTACTCCATGATATTCCTTCCAGTAGTTAAACTATTTTCTTAAAGGACCTTCTCTGATACCAATTTTTGGAATACTAAGAGGGGGGAGAGGGGGTGAATCAATATGAGCACTTTTTACCACTTTCAATCACAATATATCAACTTCAACTTTATCAAAAGTATACCATTTATGATTTCATTCAATATATCATGAGCATATAATCAAATACATAATATCACAATTCAACAATATCAAAAGCAACACAATTCAACAATATCACATCAGATACAGAATACACCAGAATTTACGTGGAAACCCAAATGGGAGAAAACCATAGAATGATTTCTTATATATATAAAGAATACATTCATAGGAAGAACTGAATTCCAAATTATCTAGCACCAACTGGAAGGAGGCACCAACCTGAAGGAAGCTACAACTCCTCGAATTCTATGGCACCAACCGGAAGGAGACTATGACCCCCTGATTTACAGGATCCAACCTAAAGGAGTCTCCAACTTCCTAAGTTCTCTGGCACCAACCGGAAGGAGGCTATGATCCCCTAATTTATAGAAACCAACCTGAAGGAAGCTCCAACTCCCTCAGTTCTATAGCACCAAATGGAAGGAGGATAAAACCCCCTTTCCTTACCCTATCCTACCACCCTGAAATATAAGTGTAGACTAAAAATGTCACCACCATTGTCATCAACCAACTTGTCACTGTCACATCAACCTATAATCGATGATCAACCAATCATCCAACCTATCACTGTCATCGTCATTTTCACCGTCACTGATATAACATCATCAACCAACTGTAACTAGATCTGCTCACATGGATGCCAAAACCATCACCATGCCATGTACATCAACCATGTACATCAGCCATCAATCATGTACATCAACCATCAACCATGTACATAAACCATGTACATCAATCATCAACCATGTACATCAACCATCAACCATGTACATCAATCATCAACCATGTACATAAACCATGTACCAAGACCTGTACCATACCGTGTACATCAACCATGTATCGAAACCTATACCATACAATGTACATCAACATATACCATATTTTGTACATAAACCATGTATTAAACATGTACCATCTCATGCATCAACCATATACCATACCAGGTACATAAACCATGTACCATATCACATACATCAAACATGTATCAAACCTATACCATCTCATGCATGAACCATATACCATATCACTCATTATATGTCTCAATCATGCCATACATCATGTACCATAATATATCATCAATGAAGTGCCTCAAGCATAACCAAGATAGCTAAGATACCAAGACACCAATATAACCAAGATATGCTTCTAATCAGTGTACCATAACATCACCAAGGTGTACCTAAATGTGTAAAAAAATCACCAAGACATGCCTCAAGCATATACCACAACATCCAATGCATATTCCTCAAGCATGTGCCATATCACTCATGACATTCCTCAAGAATATACCATACAACAAACCATATGAAAAGTATCCAATATGTGCCTCAAGGCATATACCAAAACTCACAATGCATGTACCTCAAACATGTGTCATAACCTCATCACAAAGTGTCTCAAACATGCATCACTATCATTAATAAATGTACCTCATACATGTACCAAAAATATGCCTCACTCCATGCACATATGATGTGTCTCAATCATGTGCCAATGTCTTAACAAGATACCAAAGACATGCCTCAAGCATGTACCTTAACATCACCAACATGTAACCCTTAAAACATGGATATAGACATACCTTTAAACCTATAGATGACCTGATACAAGATTTCATACCTATAACTCTTCCTCAGCCTCAACAACATTGTACTAGCATCCTCCCTCAGTTCTATCTTAGCCTCATGGGACCAATCCGAGTGTCATGGGAGGCCTCACGTGACAGGAACTAAGAAATGTAGATTTTTAATGACAAAATTAGAAATATTTCATTCACACATTTCGTCAAACACTGAGCAACCTAGAGATAACTGTCTTCATAAATTTTAGAAATGCATACCCACATTCAGAAATTTCCATAAGTGGAAATACACATTGCTAAGAAAAATATGCAGCGGAAATACATAGTGGACAACAACCCATAACTCACAGAAATTTAGGCAAATGCCAGGGAAAACGCCAATGTGGGGAAACCCAATGAGAGAGAGAGATATTATTATTTTTCTTCAGGAAAGTTTAGAAAAACATCAATAACACTTTTCAGCCAAGAGAAATACCTCTTACAACACGAAATCTGTCCCCCACAAATTTGTCTTGAAAATCGTGCCACAGTCCGTACAGCTGTACGAATTTGCTGAAAGTTGGCACCTTGAAATTGGTGCCACAATAGGCAGTTATACCTTGTCTTCTGTATGGCCGTCCTCCTTCAGAAAATTCTTCAAGGGCTGCCTCAAAAACTATGCCCAATCTTACCTTGGTTTTCATGCCTCAAGAATGTTGTTGTACGACCTGTACAGATCTGTACAATACAACCTGCCCCATCAAATATCACTGCAACAAATCAAAACAGAAAATTCCTCCTTGGGACTTGCACCCTAGCTCTCTTGGGAATTGTTCCCTTCTTGATGCTCACTTTCCTATCTCAAGCAATCTCTCTAACTCAACTCCTCTCATCTTCTTTGGTGTGTTCTTCTCACATCCCTAAGCATGTATATGTACTCTTCTCTTTTCCCAAGAAACCCTAACTTACATAACCAACTCAATCTAATGGCTATCATAAGTCTAATTTGAGGGCTCATATTTAATTCTCCTCATTAATTACAAAATAAATAATAAATGCTCATTAAATACTTTTTGGGTCCCACAACTTAAAATCACTTTAAGTTGTCAAGTACATTCACTTTATAAAAGCACTTTATTTAAAAAGTCACTTTACAAATAAAACATGTCTAGGAAATATTACTTTATGTCCTCCCCATGACAAAACACAAAGACATGAATGAGGACATCCCTTGTTACATTTCAACACTCCCTCTTAACGAGGGATGTACTCGCTGCCATATCCATCATCTGGTCCCATCACACTGTGCTCTATAGGAGCTCCCTCTGAACCTAGAGCCATCCGCAACACCTGCATAGAACTCAAACTAGAAGATCTTCTCATGGCAACCTCCTGGAACCCTGAGATCACTTCATCTTGAGCATCGGTTCGATCATCCTGGCTGAGCCTTCTGCCAGTGCTCAGAAGAGACTCACTCTCTTCTCTCAGAATGTGAGACTAATACATTGGGACCACTGCAGTCTCAGAAGCCTCCTCACACTCCTCATCCGACGTTGAATCATACATCAAAGGCTATCCTCTCAACATATACAACCTGTTCACCCGGTTACCGATCAACTGCATCTCTACCGGGTCCACTCCCTCTCTGTAGATAAAGACATGTTCCATCTTGAACAATACACAATATCCTACATCCTCCAAGGCTGAGACTAAGAGCAAGTTAACACTCAACCCTGGAACAAAGAGAATTCCATCAATCTCCAAGAGTCCCCCAAACTCGAGTTGGAATATGACATTCCCAACTCCATGTATAGCTCTCACCATACCACCTTCATTTACCACTTGTCAGCCAGGACCAATCTCTGTGAAGTTTGGGAATACTCGCCAGATTCCCATCATGTGGTTAGAGGCTCCGCTATCCACAATCCATCTGAAATCACCTCTGAATCCTCTGCTGCCGACACTAGAAACTAGGGTAACCAAAGAAAATTCCCTATCGAACTTTGAAGCAAAGTCCTCTATGGTTGCTGTAGTAGTTGTCTTAGGCCCCTTTGACTCATTCTTCTTCTTCTTCCTCTTAGGACAATGAGAGGCAAGGTGTCCCAACTGGCTACAGCGATAACATCTGACTTTACTCAAGTCCCTTCTGGAACTTCCTTTCTTCTTTCTCTTTGCCACAAGAGCAACATTCTCATCAACTTTGTTTGTCTTTTGATAACTGCTCTGAGATATTTCTCGGATCTCCTCTTGAGTGAAATCATCCCACAGTCTACTCCAATCTGGTAGATGTTCACAACCCACCACGCTCTTCACGAAGACTTCCCAATCTTTGGTGAAGCCATTTAAGGCTATCCTCACCAACTTAGAATCCAAAATGACCTCTCCAACAGCTACCAGCTCATATTTAAGTTGAGACACCCGGGTAAGATAAGAAGAGACACTCTCCTCCTTACCCATCTTGGTATCATGCAACTTAGCCTTCAAGGCCATCTTTTGGTTCTCGTTCTTCACCTCGAACAAGTTCTCAAGTGCATCCCACATCTCCTTGGCAGTCTTTTTCTCAGCCAAGTGTGGGATAAGGTGATCCTTCACCCCATCCAGAATAATCCTCTGAGCTTTGGCTTCCTTGACCTCATACAAGTCCAAAGCAACAAGATCTTTTGCAGGAGTTGCTACAACAGATTTGACATAGCTATAGATCTTGTTCTCCTTGAGAACGACTGACAAACTAACCTTCCATTGCAAGTAGTTGGAAATTCCATCTAACCAATCCTCATATCTAATGCTTGCAGCCATATTCCCTGTCACAAATCAAGGAAAACAATCACACCCTTTTGCCCAAAATCACACTGCCCACTATCACTCAAAGCCCAAGCTCTGATACCATGCAGATTTTTAATGACAAAATCAAAAATATTTCATTAACACATTTTGTCAAACACTTAGCAACCTAGAGATAACTGTCTTCATAAATTTCAGAAACGCATACCCACATTTAGAAATTTCCATAAGCAGAAATACACATTGCTAAGAAAAATATGCAGCGGAAATACACAGTGGACAACAACCCATAACTCACAGAAAGTTAGGCAAATGCTAGGGAAAACCCCAATGTGGGGAAACCCAATGAGAGAGAGATATTATTATTTTTCTTCAGGATATTTTAGAACAACATCAATAACACTTTTCAGCCAAGAGAAATACCTCTTACAACACAAAATCTGTCCCCCACAAATCTATCTTGAAAACCGTGCCACAGTCCGTACAACTGTACGGATTTGCTGAAAGTTGGCACCTTGAAATTCATGCCACAACAGATAGTTGTACCTTGTATTTTGTATGGCCGTCCTCCTTCAGAAAATTATTTAAGGGCTTCCTCGAAAACCGTGCTCAAGATTGCCTCAGTTTTCGTGCCTCAAGAATGCTGTTGTATGACCTGTGCAGATCCGTACAGTACGACCTGTCCCAACAAATATCACTGCAGAAAATCAAAACAGAAAATGCCTCCTTGGGATTTGTGCCCTAGCTCTCTTGGGAATCGTGCCCTTCTTGATGCTCACTTTCCTCTCTCAAGCAATCTCTCTAACTCAACTCCTCTCATCTTCTCCGGTGTGTTCTTCTCACATCCCTAAGCATGTATATATACTCTTCTCTTTTCCCAAGAAACCCTAACTACATAACCAACTCAATCTAATGGCTATCATAAGTCTAATCCGAGGGCTCATATTTAATGCTCCTCATTAATTACAAAATAAGTAATAAATGCTCATTAAATACTTTTTGGGTCCCACAACTTAAAATCACTTTAAGTTGTAAAGTATATTCACTTTATAAAAGAACTTTATTTAAAAAGTCACTTTACAAATAAAACATGTCTAGAAAATATGCCTTTATATCCTCCCCATGACAAAAAACAAAAACATGAATGAGGATATCCTTGTTACATTTCAACAAGCAACCCGCGGGGGTGCATCACGGGACACCAGTAGTCTGAACCGCAGGGGTCATCCAAACTTGGGTTTATAAAAAAACCCTCCTCTCCTCTCCAATCTTGAAACTTCTACCTTTGCACTTCCTTCACCGCCTCAGACTTTCTACCTTAGATTCACCAAATAGCTCAAAGTGTGTTCACATAGAAAAAATTCAATAAAGTTGTGTGTGTAAGAATGAGAGGCTTCTTGTTTTGTATTTATACTTTTCCAAGTGACTTATTTCCTTAACTTAAGTACTTCTTGTTGCAACCACTTTACCCTG